>JAPVCG010000031.1:321796-342829 GCA_029606305.1 Paecilomyces fulvus
GGAACGCCTAGCAGGAACGCGATCGGGTAGCAGATATACCCGACGATCATTTGGATGGTCAATGGCGGGTCGTTGATATCGAGATAATGTCCCCACCAGGTGAGTAGGCCGTTACAAAGACCGATGAGGGAGATGATGCATAGAAGATTCGCGGTGATCATGCCTGCGATTTTGATACCGAGCCAGGCACCGTTGGCGAAGGCGTGTAGGGCATTAGCGGCGCGGTGCTCGTCGTCGTCGGGGATGACGACGCGGCCAGCGGTCAGAGTTTCTTCTTCCTCGGGCCAGCGCAGCTTGGAGACGGCAAGAGAGGCAGGGATACTCATCACGCAGGAGGAGACGAGGGCTTGAGGGTTGACGCCCATGCCGATATAGGCGATGAGGACACTTCCAGCAATCGTGGCGAAACCGGAGCACATCACCTGGTGGATTTCTGCCATGGTGAGATGGGAAATGAACGGTTTGATCAACATGGCGGATTCACCCTGTCCGATGAACGGAGATGCAGCAGCCACCACGGCCTCCGCACCAGACACACGCATACTCCAGAAGAAGAACACGGCGAATTTGCCAATGAACCACTGGATGAGACCGAAGTAGTAGCACAGTTGGACGAGGGAGACGAAGAAAATGATAGCTGGAATGACGCTGATCAGGAACCAGGTCAAAGCAGCTACCGTATCGGTTGTCAGGAAAGAGACACCCTCGCCGGCGAAGCCCAGCAAGTCTCTCGCAAGCGAGGAGATGAAGTTAAAGATATCGTAACCGGCCTTGGTCCGCAGGACGAAAAGCGCAATGATGAATTGCGTCAGCATGCCGACGATGACCGTATGCCAGACGATCTTCTTGCGGTTTCTCGAAGTGAGCCAGAGCCCGAAGATGAGGACGAGCAGTCCGAACAGACTGACAGCACGGTTTGCGCGAGTATTGTCGGCAGACTCTTCGGAAGCGAAGGATCCAATGAGAATCACCGCGATGACCAGCAACGCGGCAGCAGGCGTCCTGAGCTTTTGAGGAATCAAGCGGACGAAGGGCCGGGAAGTGTGATTCCACACGAAATGCATCGGGATGGTGACGATTTTAATCGGAATGTAGAAGAAGAGGATGCGAAGCGTAATGGCCAGGTACAGAAGGAACGGGATCAACCATCCGAGATCATATCGATGCTTGATCAGGCCAGTAATCCACCAGCTGGAGAAATATAAGCATTTGATCTCGTGTTGGATCTTTCATCCAAAGCTCATATATGCTCCACCATCAAAGAACAATGCCACAAATATATCCCCGAAAGATGTATGAAAGATCTCGAACAATAAGTCTGGAACTCACCCGGTGAAGAGAATCCACACCGCAGCATGGACGACATGCCTCCCATGCTTCCGCATATGGCGGTGCCAGGGCTGCTTCGTGGAGCCATCGCCGAGGTCCTCGATATCACCTTTACCCTCGCTCTTCTCGTTCGACGAGTTGTGGTCTAGGGGGCTGGGTCCTGGAATTGCCGACTTCTCATAGGTTGTGCCCTTCGAATACACCACCTCATCTTCGCGGCCCTGTTCTGCGAAGGCAGTATGATGGTGGTGAGCATGATGATGCTCGTTCGCTGGGTCTAGGGCTGGATCTGAGTGATGCGCGATCTCTGGGGACATTGCAGAGATGGGTGAAGCAGTGCGTTCCGGCGTCGCATTCTTGTTGTCTGCCATTTTCTCTTTTAACCCCGCTGGATATAGAGCCACTGAGCCAGTTCACAGGGAACCGCGTACAGTCCGCTCTGGGTTGAATGGCCCTCTCAAAAGAGAATTGGGAGGACCTCCATCTATAAAGGCGTGGCACACACTCAAATTTTTTTTAAACCCATTAAACCCAGGGTTTTGGCCTGGTTGGTCTATCAGCCGGTGAAGCGCCCAAAATGACTGGTGAGAACCGACTATAGACCCCCCAGATTGACCTTACAGTCTTTTCCGCCCACAAATGGCCGCTCTCGACCTCGGTGGGACGTCTTACAGCATGCCATCTTTGCTCGCGTGCCCTGGTCTGAGTGGGACGGTACTGTCGGCGCACGGTTTGAGTGACGGACAAGTAAAACTAAGTGTGGGACGAGATAACGAGGTCACATTGGACCAAGGGATCTGCGTTGGGAGAGTTTGCGCTTATTTAGAGTAGTTATAGTTAGTGGCCTTCTGGAAACCATTTTGTTTGTCCACTGGTGGTGGCAAAATCTATATTTTCTTGCCCGATCCTTGTCCGAGGTGAGACCACCAGGTGTGAACATACTCCGTATGGAGCATTGCTTTCTTAATCCGCGACAAACGCACAAAGAAAGATTGATAGTGGCTTCTGATTCTGGCTCTTGGATTTGTCGTGCGGAGAACGCCGTCAGCCACGGTTCTTCCTGAGAGTCGCCCGGACAAGAATGTTTTTCAGCTTGGCGGCTTGGCTCGATGGAATCTGTGGATTCATATCTGTCATCGTTATCTCATTGAGATATCTATCAGCTTCATCGCTTGATATCTATAATCCTCTGGGTGATAACGTATAATCATGAAGCACCAAGGCCCCTAGTCTCTGGGCAACATTGACATGTTCAGCTTGGTGTAAGCACCAGCGACACTGAACGATTCCCTCGGCAATGCTGACTGCTATGATTTCCGCGGCCGGTTGTAGTTCTTTGCGCACGGCCTGAGGATTGCTATCTAATTGTGAGTAATAGAACAACTCCTTGTACTAGCAGCAGCGAAAGATAGACCTGCTAGATGCTTGCACATCAGCAGAAAATGCGGGGGTTAGAATTCGACAGATCCCAGGTTGATCGCTCAGCGAGGTTTGGAGATCCCGGATGGGTTCACGTGCCTATCTGGGTCTTTATCTATCTGGTTTTTCTAGGCGATGCTGTCGTTTGACGACCTTACAGTGGATTCTTCACGTTTGTTTGTTATCATGTCTCCTGATCATAAACAGAAGATAATACATGAGTCCACTGACTTCAGATCTCTGGCCAGCCAGGTTGTTGACGAACTACCAAAACCGAGCTTTGCAATTACTTGATAGCGGTCTTGGAAAATTTCGCCCAGTCGAACTGGATAGAATCGATCAATCCTGGAATCAGGTAACTCCTCCTCTTCAACTAGCTGATCAGAGTCGATTGTCTTAAATCCACTGGTAGGAAGAGATCGGGGCTCTTCTGGAGCGTCTGACCAGATATGTCATTGTTAAATGATATCCTACCAAGGGACCTACGGCGGTCCCCTGCACCCCATCTCGTTTAAAGCAATGTCTGGGCGACGCAGATAGTTAAATGATAGAGTTATTTAGCTACTTAAGGTTCAAAAGCCAAACCTGGTCTTGTAAGACGGTTAGCGTCGCGTAAACTTTAGTGGTGGGCATCGAAACAGACTCAGTTGCTAAGTATTTGCGTGAGCACCGAGCTTAACCGTCGGGAGCGGGGCAGATACATCCAACTCTCCGCAGCATCTATTTGTGATCGAGAACTCCTGGTCTCAGCTTCATCTTGTCAATAGAGATCCCTTAAGACAGAAGCACGTGTCTTACTAGAGTCTTTTCTCGGTATCTCTCTCTCCTCGGGCGCCCTCATAGATAATGGGCTCCGGCGAAGACGAGTGGGAGCTGGAAGAGGGGATCCCTCAGTTCGAAGACCCCTTCATCCAGAAGTACCTCAATGGCAGGGGAGCGCTCATTCAGGAAGAGCACAAGCAACGTCATGGTAATTCCAGATACCCACCAGACCATAGCTAAGAGGAATGAAAGAGAGTGTGAACTGACATTGGTACAGATTATACATTTCGTAAATCGATGTCCCGCGTAGCTGCGGAGGCATGCAGGATTGTGTCCCACATCCGCGCCAGAGAGCAGCGAGAAGTGTGGACTAATGATCTCGAGGAGAAGATCACTCATGAATGCGATGAGATTCTCTATCCGGGCGTCATGTTCAGCATCGCCAAGGATCGCATGGAGAAGACGGACCTCTGGAAAATCGTCCAACGGATGCCCAAAGGTGCACTGCTCCATGCCCATATGGATGCCATGTTCGATCTCGACTATCTGGTCGAGTTGGCTTTTTCCACGCCAGGTATACACATTTCTGCACCTCAGCCGTTGTCGTCAGACAGGGCTCTGGATTCAGCCCCAGTATCTTTCAAGTTTTCGAAACGTCCTCTGTCCAAATCAGAAAACAAGCCGTCGATATGGACAGACGATTACCAACCCTCTACGTTACTCCATATTCAGAAAGCTGCTTCCACCTTCCCGCGCGGCGGAGAGAGCGGGTTCCGCGAGTGGGTGAAGAGCCGATGTATGATCGCTCCGGATCATTCATTTAATCATCACCATGGAGTTGACGCTATCTGGGCTATCTTTCAGCGGACATTCCCAGTCATCAATTCAATCTTGTTCTACGAGCCAATTCTAAGAAAATGCCTACGCCGGATGCTTCAAGAACTCGCGGTCGATGGGATTAGATATGTCGACTTTCGAATCGCGTTCCTGTTTGAGTATCGTCGGGAAGACAGCGAAACTCCCGAGGACGACTACATGGAGTTCTTACGCGTATTCCAGGAGGAAGTCAAGGCTTTCAAAGCTACAGAAGCAGGGTCGAGATTCTATGGCGCAAGAATTATCTGGACGACCCTTCGCCGGTTGCCAAATCGAGATATCGTCGAGAGCATGAAGGAATGCATCGAATCCAAGTTAGCATATCCGGATCTCATCTGTGGGTTTGACGTCGTCGGGCAGGAGGATCAAGGAAGACCGCTCGTTGACCTCGTACCCATTCTGTTTTGGTTCCGAAAACTCTGCGCAGAGGAAGGTGTTGAGATTCCCTTTTTCTTCCACGCCGGCGAGTGTCTTGGTGATGGTGATGCAACAGATCACAACCTGTTCGATGCCATCCTCTTGGGGACCAGGCGGATCGGACATGGATTCTCGCTCTACAAGCATCCTCTGCTCATCGAACTGGTCAAGGAGAAGAAGATTCTGATCGAATGCTGCCCTATCTCCAATGAGATCCTACGGTTGGCCAGCTCGATCAAGTCGCATCCCCTTCCAGCCCTCCTGTCACGGGGAGTCTCTGTCTCTCTGTGCAATGACGATCCAGCTGTCTTGGGACATGGTAAAAATGGACTGACGCATGATTTCTGGCAAGCGATTCAGGGACTGGAAAACATGGGTCTCGAAGGTCTCGCTACGATGGCGGAGAACTCGATCCGCTGGAGCTGCTTTGAGGACCAAACTACGGCTGAGTGGCTGAAGGATATCCGTGACGGTGTCACCGGAAAGGGAGTGAAGGCGCAACGCTTGCGAGAGTGGTATGCGGAGTTTGAGGAGTTTTGCCAGTGGATCGTGATGGAGTTCGCAGAGGAAGCACTGGATGGTGACGCTAACTGAGGAATGAGTACGGAGGATGGTTCTAGGGATTCTTGGAGTCATTTAATGTCATACTAATTTTGTATTTGAAAAGCTCGAATCAGTCACGATCATCTGATGTAGGCAGAAATGATCGAGGCTGGGACGAAGCATGATGGAGCATCCGGAGTTCATGGCGGGTGACTGGATATACGATACTTACTGATAGGTAGTGGAAGTCTGATAGTTACATTACTACCCTTTTAAATCCTATCTCATGTCGGAGGGATAGATCTTATTGTAGATAACCACTTGCGTCTGGTTGTTGCTGGTCCGCTGGATCTCTCTCTCAGCATCAACTCCCTCAACCCCGCCACTTACCTTGCGGCCTCCGACTGGTGACACTTGGTGCCTGCTTGCATCCATCGCCCGGACGATGAGATGGAAACTAGCCAGCTCAGCGTTCCCCATCCCCTGAAACGAGTCCGATCGATAGTATCTCCTCTCTATCTTCCGTGATTGCAAAGGGGCGTTGTTCCGCCACCTGGAGAGTTGCGTCCTACATCACCGCCATCGGTGAGCAACGGCTTCCATCCCGGAACCTCTGCTAACTAAACCACGAACTTACAACTTAACTACTCCAACTTTCCACCTCTGCATCGCCCAACGGATGACGTGCGGGCTCCCCCAACGACATCCTGTCATTACCATGATCGTGCTTCGATGATAGCTGGCATCCTGGTTTGAGCCTTGGTCGGCTCTCTTTCGTTTCTCATCACCATGGCTTACTTCCTGCCGTCGTTCTTCCAGAAGCGGCTACTGCGGTATGCCTTATCGCGGCTCGAGCTCATCGATACCGATGCCTTGGATCTCGACCGCTTGGGCATCCGCTGGGGGCAGAGAAGTACTTTCGAATTGCGGGATATCGGTCTGAAGCTGGAGGTAGGTGGACATCGTGATCAGGATCTCCGTATCGGAGCTACCTCTGATAGCTGCGGAGCATACCTTCTACGAACTACCCGAATGACTTACTGACCGTACTGTCTCTCTAGAAACTTTCATCTCTTCTCCATCTTCCTGCGGAGTCCGAACTGCTTCAAGCCCGAATTCTCCTTCTCCGAGTAACGATCCCGGCCGACATTTACAGCAGTGGTATCATTGCCGAGGTCGAGGGCGTCAGTGTACATCTGCGGCTACTACATACTGGCACGGATGGGAACAAGGGGAAGACTCAAGGTTCTAGACCCTTGAGAGAAGATGGCTCCGGTCGCTCTGCAAGCTTCCAGTCCGACATTCATGATCCCGGCGGTGACCAAGTCCTTCCAACTACGACCGATCTCGCGCAGTCATTTTTGGAATCAGAACCTCGAGAGGAGAAGGAGGAACTACAGGCCGCTCTCGCATCTCAGTCAGGATACTTGAACCGGTCATCCGCGTCCCTTAGCGATGACGAGGAGCTGGGACTGGGCCAACAGGGCGTCTCCTTGCCCAGTTTCATTGCTGGGTTCTTGAAAGGCGTTGTGGATAGGCTGCAAGTAAAGATCAGGGATGTCGCTTTGCGAGTGGATATGGAGCTCGAGCAAGATGCGCCAACCAAGAGGCACCCGGAAAATAAGCCGGATCCCATAACAGGGCTGTTGACGATGAGGGAACTCAGTATGGATGGAGTGAGCTCTCCTGCTCCTGGGGAGCACGAGGGCCATACTCTCCATTTGGGAAAGCGGTTGATTACTCTGTCTGATATACAGGCCATGCTGCTCTCGGACCCGGCTGTCTTTTCTAACTATTCACGTTTCGCGGCTCCTCCCTCGCCGTCCAGCACGCACCCCAAGGAGAGCCAGACACTGAGTAGTAGGACATTTTCACCTGCGCCTCCATCTGTGGGTTCTGATTCCGCGCTTGCCATGACACATTCAACTATTCTGCAGCCTCCTCGCAACCTGGAATCCTTCCATGACACGGAGCCTTATCCAGAGCCTTCACCCGACCTAGCGAGTTCCCATACTCAGGGCATGGAGGAGTCAACATACACTGCCGACGGTCGATTCTCGGATGCCGGAACGGACGCAGAATTTGGAAGCGACGGCTATCAGGAAGACTACCCGGATCTATCGGCCAGTCAGTACGACGACCGGTTCTTGGATAACCCAGCATATCTGGAGGAGGTATTCAACTCTCACCTTGGAGATGACGTTGAAGGATCGACGGTATTGGATTCAGGGGAGCCACCGCAGTCTACGGATCTCGAAGAGACACCTTTGTACCAGAGCTCGCATTCGGAGGCTCTTGGGCCTATCAACGAGTCATTTGGTACCGAGAAGTTTACGCATTCAGGAGAAAGCCCTTCCGAGATGCCAAGCGGTAGAGGCTCTCTGCATGCAAGCGAATCAAGGAGTGTCTCGGATGGATCCTTAGCACATCCAGCTCCGGGACCATCCATGTTGTCATCTGAACAGCATGTGTCTTCATTGCAAGGGAGCAGAAGCGAAGAAAGCCGTCCGCCTCTCATCTCCAGAACCTCTGACGCAAGCAGTGTCCATTCTCAATCCGGTTCGTCAAACGGAGGCCTTTCCGAATCGAGGATCTTCTCCCACGAAGAAGCAGAAAGCATGTATATGAGCGCTATGAGTCATGCTTCAATATCGAGGAGTTATTTCCCGGATATACCAGGAGCTTGGGGATCACCTAAGTCCACTGCTAGGGATGTAGACACTTCTAGATGGGACACAGACGTCCCCTCGTTTGAACCGCTCTCTGATTCCAGGCATGAAGAGCCAGATGACACTGTAATCTCTACTCCGAAACTTACGGCGAGAGACGAACCAGAGTCTGAATTGCAACGCTCTCAAGACTCTATCCGAAACCCTAAACATGGTTCGAACGCTCAGTTTGAGCCCGAGGCCAGATCGGATTTCTTCTCGCCGTCTCTCAACAAGGACACTGATGTCGCAAAGAAAATTTTGGACATCGATCAAATAAAAATCTGGCTTCCTTCAGGAGAGCACCCGGTGCAGGCAGAATCTGGCGATTCTGGCGATGGATCTCCTACATGGCAAGCCAGACAATCGGGCGATCATATGAGCGAATCGACTGTCAGTCTGTCAGAGTCTACTGTGAGTGAGTTCACTGGTTCGAAGATGGCTTTCAGCAGGAGGTTACATCGTGACTCTGCTTCGTCCTCTATTCCACCAGAGAATACTCAGCAGACATCAGGCGATAAGATGGACGCAACGGGCCGTGACACAATCTCTGTTGACGTAGCCTCTTTCGCAGTTCAGTTCGACATCGCAACTGGATGGCTATTGACAAAGATGGGCCAGAGATTACTAAATGCTCACAAAGGTGATGATAATGGGGTGAAAGTGCAACAGAATAACTCTCGGGGAGCTAAAACACAGACCTCTACGGCTTTGAACTTCTCCCTCAGGAACTGTTCGATTAGATTTCTCGAGCATTTGCCTGGTTCTACCTATCCTGTGCAAAAAGTGGACTTCCGGTCGCCGCAACCGAGCTTCCCATCTCTCGCGGACGTCATCTTACAAGCGACGATGTCTGGTTTGAGAGCAGACTTTACAATGGACAGTGCCACAACCAAACTCCGTCTGGAGCTTTCGAAGGTTGCCTTGGGCTTTGCCTCGGAGGATCTTCTGTCATTCAATGAGAACCTCAAACTGCGAGAATCAACAAGAGATATCTTGGCACCTGTGTGCGGCGACATATCTCTCTCTTTAACAAAGACTGCTGATTTCGCTTCTGTCAATCTTACGACGCTGCCGCTACATTTGAACCTTAATCTTCAGCGACTAGAGGAAGTACTGAGCTGGTTCGGCGGCTTGAGCACAATTTTGGAGCTCGGTAGCTCGATCGCTTCAGTATCAACAGTGCGCGGTGCAAGGCCAGAGACAACTAAGCGGCCACGTGGTGTGCATTTTGAACCAACTCATTCCACACCTGCGAGAGTCCCCCCGGATGCCCCTATCCCATGGAAGGTTAATGTCCGACTTGGCGGTCTTGCGGTGGATATCGTCGGAGACAGCCATGGCATCAAGCTCGAAACAACTGCCGTTAAGCTTGTCAGCAGGTCCGAAACGATCGGCTTGCAAATCGACAAGGCAAAGCTCAGAGGACCGTTCAACCTTGATGACGGCAGTGATGCTCCAGCGAAAATCAGTCTTGGAAATATTAGGGTCTTGTATCTCTTCTCCCCCAAGGAAGTTGACTTGGATCGCCTTTTGTCGTTGCTCACTCCTTCCAAAGACAAGTACGAAGACGATGATGACATTATGCTTGATACGCTGTTTAGGCAGCGTAAGCAAGGAGCCGTGCTTCGGGTGACCGTTGATGCCGTCAAAACTGTTGTCTCCCGCGTTGATGATCTGGATGCTTTGTCGCAACTTGGCAACGAAATGGCCAAACTGTCCAGTGTAGCAAAATATCTACCTGAGGATGATCGGCCTGGAATCCTCACACTTGCATTGATCAAGGAGTTGCAAACCCAAGTAAAGATCGGAGGCAAGATAGGAGACATCGGTTTGCTGGCTAGCAACTTTGAAGTGGCTCATATAAGCATTCCGTCTCTCATTGCCGCTCAGGTAGGGGCAATCTCTCTCTCCCGAAATGGAACTGAAGAACTTGTCGGAGAGGCATCTCCCCCGGTGACGAGTCGAACGCAAATGCAGGCGCCTCTGCCCATGATAATGGCCAGGTTCATCGCGGAAGAAATGGAGCCAACGATCAAGATAAAGCTCCACAATCTCCGTGTTGAGTATACTGTTCCGGCCATAATGGCTTTTATGGGAATAGACGAGAATACGACAAGGGAAGATATCGCTGTTAATATGGCACAGTCCATTGCGAGCTTGGCCGACATACAAGATCTCCGGCGAAGTAGTGCGCCTTCTTCGATCCATTCCCCTGAAAGTCTAGGTATCCCTAAAGAGAAAAAGAAGCCTCTCAAGCTTGCGGTCGCATTGCGAAATTGCATTATTGGGCTCAATCCCCGAGATATGCCATCTAAAGGCCTTGTTGTCTTCACTTTTGCCAAGTTTTCCGGGGGAGTCTACGACAATAAGCCGTCAGAAGCTTCATTGGATATTAGAAAAGCATGCATCATGATTATCGATGATGTCCAGAACGTGGGCTTCACAGAAAACTTGCGCAGACTTGGCTCTGCAGCTGGGCAGAGCGACCAGGTTCAAGAGCTCATCAATCTAGGTTATGTTCCAGTGTCCTACATCTCGTCAGCTATGGCTGTGGTGAAGCTCATTGAGCTCAAAGGCAACGGGGGCAAATCACTGGATGTTGAGCTAAGGGACGACCTTCTCATTCTTGAAACCTGCGCCGACTCCACGCAGACACTGATTAGCATCCTCAACGGTCTGAATCCGCCTACGCCTCCAAGCCCTGCTCTTAAATACCGCACTGAGGTTATGCCAATTCAGGACATGCTTGCTTCCTTCTCTGGTGATGCATTCGCTACTGATACTATGTCTGAACCAGAAGATCTATGTGAAGCTACTGATGTTGCCCACGATTATGCTACTGCGGATGACGCAGAGGATGAGCTCGAATATGTAAGCGAGTTCTATCCGTCAAAGCCAGAGTTTGACGGTGACATGCTCGGTGCCAGCATGACTGGCTCTGCAATGGCATCATCGCAGTCGAAAGACCTCCTCGACAGCTTCCACACTCAACATCAGGTCACGTCGAGCATCTCGGAGCTGGACTTCCATGAAGACCATTTCGCCAAACAGTCGGCTGTTGGGGGTACAGCCCACAGATGGGATTCAGCCCACAACACTTACGAGCTCTCGAACGACCTCAAGTTGCAGGGAAGCCCTCTGAGAATTAGAGTGCGTGACGTACACGTCATCTGGAATCTGTTTGATGGCTATGACTGGCAGCGGACGAGAGATACAATATCCAAGGCTGTGAAAGATGTTGAGATGAAAGCTACCGAGCGACGAGCCAAGGCAGCCAATCGAGCATCTCCGGGAGTCGAGGACGAAGAGGAATCGGTCATCGGTGACTTTCTCTTCAATTCAATCTATATAGGCATACCGGCAAACAAGGATCCACGTTCTCTGGCGCAGGAGGTCAATCGCAACATCGATGATCTTGTCAGTGAGACAGGCAGCTATGCCACGTCTACAACTGTGACCGGAGCAACAGTACGTCATGATCGGTCTTCATCCATTAGAGGCAGGAAACTGCGGCTCTCCAGGAGCAAACACCACAAGATGACTTTCGAGCTCAAGGGCATATCAGCAGACTTTGTTGTTTTCCCGCCTGGGTCTGGTGAAACAGTGAGCTCTTTGGATGTCCGGGTCAACGATCTGGAGATATTCGATCATATCCCAACGTCCACCTGGAAGAAGTTTGCCACGTACATGCATGACGCTGGAGAAAAGGAGAGCGGAACAAGCATGATACACATTGAGCTTCTTAATGTGAAACCTGTTCCTGATCTTGCTGCTTCTGAAATTGTCCTCAAGGTAAGTTGCACCGAACGTCGGAAAATTATCTGATCTTTCTGACATAACCACAGGCCACTGTCCTTCCTCTGCGTCTGCATGTGGATCAAGATGCTTTGGATTTCATGAGCCGGTTCTTCGAGTTCAAAGACGAGAGTGCCCCCGTCCCAAGCTCTCCTGGAGAACAGCCATTCCTGCAGCGAGTGGAAGTCAATGCAGTGAGAGTCAGACTCGACTTCAAGCCAAAGAGAGTTGACTACGGAGGTCTCAGATCCGGGCGTACGACTGAGTTTATGAACTTCTTTGTTCTCGATAATGCAGACATGGTTTTGCGACATGTCATCATCTACGGGGTTTCAGGATTCGAAAAGCTTGGGCAAACATTGAACGATATCTGGATGCCAGATGTCAAGCGGAATCAGCTTCCCGGTGTCCTCGCGGGTCTAGCTCCGATTAGGTCTCTCGTCAATGTCGGTAGCGGAGTAAAAGATCTTGTTGTTATACCCATGCGCGAGTACAAGAAGGATGGACGTATCGTTCGCAGTATCCAAAAGGGTGCGATGGCGTTCGCAAAGACAACCACGAACGAGCTGGTGAAGCTAGGTGCCAAACTCGCTATCGGCACTCAGACCGTGCTGCAAGGAGCAGAAGATTTCCTCAACGCCCCTGGTGGACCTGCTCCTATGCTAGACGACGATGTTGATGAGGAAGAAACGAAGCAGATCTCGTTATATGCAGACCAGCCTGTCGGTGTCGTCCAGGGCCTTCGTGGCGCATACAGCAGTCTTGAGCGTGATCTGCTTCTTACAAGAGACGCAATAGTTGCAGTTCCTGGAGAAATTATGGAAAGTGGCAGTGCCGCCGGTGCTGCAAAAGCGGTCTGGAAGCGAGCTCCAACGGTCATTTTGAGGCCAGCCATCGGAGCAACTAAGGCAGTTGGACAGACTTTGTTGGGCGCTGGTAATACTTTGGATCCGACCAACAGGAGGAGAATGGAAGATGTAAGTTGCAATACCCAGCCTGTTTTACGTCTGGATTTTTCTTCTGTTGGAACGGCACTGACAATTTTTTTGCTATAT
Organism: Paecilomyces fulvus; assembly: GCA_029606305.1. Lineage (NCBI taxonomy): Eukaryota > Fungi > Ascomycota > Eurotiomycetes > Eurotiales > Thermoascaceae > Paecilomyces > Paecilomyces fulvus. The sequence goes on from JAPVCG010000031.1 coordinate 334,704, forward strand.
TCTAGAAATACAAACGACATTAGAGTACGTTGTCACGAACTATCAGCTACGAGTACATGCATTCAATGCAATTTCCTCTTCAAATCTGGCGTTTATTTCTCAAGGCGGTCAATCAAGGGAAGCGCATCCAACATTTTTTTAACGACGAACGAAATCGGCATGTTTTCATTCTCTTTTCATTTGGCTCTGCACTAGCGAGATACTCGAGATTCCCCCACTTTGCGCATAGCTTGACATAGACGCCTTTTCTGTGACATGACTTGACTTCAGACGCTGCCATATTATCTCATTAGCTTTTTTTTTTTTTTTGTTTTCTTTTTTTTTGTCACTCTCCTTGTCTTAGCTACGACACATGACCAGGTACAGAACTGGATGAGATGAGATATTAGGACATGATGCGATTAGGAACATGACATGATTTTTCTTAAGAATGCTTGGAACATTCCCCTTCTTCTATTCTCAAATGATGAACGATGATGTTTATAGCATAATGTCTTGCTTAGGACATAAAATTGACTTTGGTTCCTTTTTCATGCGATACTCTTGCCTTTTGCGTTTGTACTTAATGTTCCAATAAGAGATTTCGCCGTATTTCTTTTCTTCCTCGGATAAGTTAGTCAGGTGTCTATGAAGATAGCTACATAACTCAAAACTCCACTGGAACCAACACCAATTTCCATATCAATATCATTTCTATCCTGAATCTAGTTCTAGTTTTGTGGGGTAGGTCCCATCGTCTCGGTGTCTACGATCGAGTTAGTTAAATCCACAGACCCTGACGAGGATCTGAAACTAATGTAACTAATGTAATCACTACGCCCCCGAGTGGGTTACGGGTGACGCAGGGCCTTGAGTACGTAATTGTCTATCATGTCGTTGGAGACGAGTACGTCAGAGTTCAAGTGGTGAATAAGCTGAGGTGTGTCGAATAGTAGTTCGTTATTGGATTTGTACGTCGTCAGGCTGAGCCACGAAAATGGAACACTAGGTAGGCCCTCGGGTAGATTTTCCTTAACTAAAAGGTATTGCGACCATAGCAATTACATCTACTATTGTCGTCCTGAAAGCAAGCCGTCTATCCAGGAGCGTTGCACATCACCAAGGCGGATCGAAAGGCAGATTCCAAGACGACGATCTAGCCGTTGCACTGATTCTTCAGCCCTTCCAGAATCAATGCACATGGTGAAGAAGTAGGGAAGTATGCACATGTGAAAAGGGATAGTAGTCAGTTTGTGGTCGATGATAGGAGGGGGCTTCCTTCACTGCCACATTCTACACATCGGATGTCCAACGTCGCGGAGATGCGATGATCGTTGTAGCCATCCACGGTGACAAGATCTTCTTCTCTAAATATGGCTACCGAGATGAAAAGATGAAGGTGGGCAGATGAAGCATCCGTAACGCAGACTGCACAGTACTTTCCCGTGGCTCTGGTTATGTCTTCAATCCAATGACAGTGAATATGTATCCCGCAACGTTGAAGGATAATATCAGACTGTCCCAATCAGAAGCTGCAAGGAAAATCCGATCACCGCCTCCCTTTGGGTAGGTAATATTCACTAAGTGGCTGCTCCATGGTCCACGAAAAAAGCCGTAGTAGGCTCGAAGCTAGTCTTGTATCTGCTTCGGTTCAGTCGGGGTTCGGGAACAGGGAAGTATCACTCGCGGGTCCCTTGCAGGTGTGAGGGTCATTGGCTCATGCGATTCCACGATGAAATCAGAGAACCGTGCCACGTTGGCCCTGCCGGTCCTTTAACATAACCCGGGGGGCCGTGGGATCTTCAGCCGTACTTCGTCGACTCAAGAGGGGAAGCTGTTCTGTACCCGGACTGGTCGACAATGTTGTGTATGTCAGGCCCTGGCTGCGTCTGTCGGAAAGGCCAAGGGCCGCACTATTGTCCCCCATTGGCCCCGGGCATTGTGGCCGATCTTCTCGCTGTCTGAGGCGAACGCAACATGCGGCTTTCCCTGGCTATGGTCTTGCTGTGGGCGATGGGCCGTGCGGAGCCCGTAATGATGGGTACCAGACAGGATATTATTTTTTTTGGATGTGTGTGTGCATGCAAAGTGGACATCTGATCTGTTTATCACGCGTGCAGTCGTCCTGTCAACATGGCGTCGTTTTTAATATCCATGATGGTCCCGTATCCTTGGGAAGGATCGGACTTGGATGGGGAAACTAGATGGACTCCCCAGACTTTCGTTCAGTATTTTAAAGATACCCTTCGTTCGGTGATTTGTCGTGGATTTTCGCTCGCATATGTTAACCTCTCGAAATATGGGACATGCTTTCCTTCGAGGATCGTTTATGTTGGAATTTGCATATACATGTTAATCGAGGTTCACGGACCGGTTCATTGCGTTCAAGTGTTTTCATTTCTTGTTGCTATGGCCGTATGAGTTCTAGATATGGATTGCAGAGAAGTTGTATAGAGTTTCTGTTCCCGGTGAGTGAATTTTCTTTCCGGTATCCTATCGAGTTGCTGATGTATCGGCATCAGATTCTATTCATGGGTATACTGACCTGTGGTAGAATATATGTCCCAAACCGTCCTGGCTTTAGGCTAGGAGGGAGCCCTTGGGCACTGGGACGTCAGAGCCTTGACGTCTGAAAGGGATTAGGCGGGTCTTGCCGGTCGACAACGGAAGATATCCGTAAGAACAGCAAGATTGAGAGTAAAGAAGCGGTCCCTGCAGATTGTGCGCTTATCTTTGAGTCCCGACGTTGAAGGTGACTGAGGCATGGGGAGCCAGAGCACTATGGGAGGAGAAGGGGGCTGCTGGACAGCTAGAAGTATGGATGCTCCGGGTGATATCGTCCTGGACAGTCCTTCAAGCTTCTCTCCCTCCTCCCCATACCCTCATTCTGACTCCCCCTCACACACAAAAGTTGCACCAGAACTGTGCTGCCTTTCTCACATACATCCTTCAATATCCCCCTTTCCTGCACATGGCACGCAGTGGTCTCTGGGCTACTCTGGATCTCTCTCCATTCACGAGTACCGCAAGCATCTCTGCCAACCAGACCACACTGCTATCCCTGGTAAGCCCAGGGGACGTACATTGAAGAGAAAGGCAGGGACCTTGAATCTCAACCAAACAAGGACCTGGGCTGACTTTTCTCTCCCCTCATCTCCCGTCTCTTCGGCTCCATCCAGTACGCCTCCCTTGTCATTTTCACAGTCCCTTGTGAGTGTCATCTCGCAACACAGTGATAGAGATACTGCAAATATCTTCTCTCCATTCTGTAAGAAATCCTTTGGCTACATCAAAAGAAGACACACCTCTCATTTGTGCAGCTCCATCGTCCTTGTCCAATTCACGCGACCTGAGCTTGGTTTCTAACAGAAGCGCGACGCGTCGCAACCAAAACACAGAAAGACAGGTGAGTTTATGCACATTTCTTCACTTTCTAAACCGCGTTATTCTTTTATGGTCTTGATCTTGTTTGTCTTCTCCCACCGTTAGCTGATCAACGTGCAGGCCAGCTTCAGGGATCGACTAGAAAGGACCCTAGTCACACAAGAGGCTCCTGCTTTCTCTCATAGAAAGTCGGTCTCTGATTCTATACTGATTGATATCAAGAAATCAAACATAACTGTATTTCATGAAGGCGCTGCATTCGAGATCTTGAATCCTCGGGATTCTCTCCGTCTTTCTCGAATTGTGTCAACCCCTGAGGAGACCAGACGCGAGTCTTCCGGATCAGTTGAAGAAAAGGCGCCATCAGTGCTCGTCGGGAAAGTGAGGAGCAGTATGTCGTCTGATCGGACACCTTCGATACGTCCAGCCAATGCACCGTCCGAGGGGACGCAAAGGCGGACCACGCCGATGAGGTCGTTGTTCGATGATCTGCCTACAGCATATTCACACATCACTGGCGATTACAGCCCAATGCTGGCAACATCTTCATCTAGTATGGATATCAGTAATCCCATCATATCTCCCCTTGGAAACAGGGGTCGGAAACCTCACTCAGATGCCCGTCAGCACCACTCTGCAGACGACCAGGCTGACGAGCAGATGGAAAAGACCGAGCACGTTTCAAACGTCGATGAACAAAAGATTGTCCACCGCCGGCTCAGTAGAAGTTCCTCAACCAGCGGTAAAAGCATGGCAGGTGACTTTGCCAGATTGCTCCTTCAGAGACCAAAGAGAGCCGAGCGTGCCAAAGATAGGCTGTCCAACTTTTTCTTCCCAAGATCCAAACTGGACCACGAAGAGCGTACTCGAAAAAGGCTTAGCAGGTCGACTGAAGATTATCCATTATCTTTAATATCCCAACAGCAAGTGGGCAAGAGAGACGCGGATGAACCTGGTCATATAAATGCGCTCGCGGAATCCACGTCATCATTGAATTTGCGTCAACCAAACTATCATAGTGCGCGAGGCAGGATCGACAAGTCCAGCACCATCAATGAGATCGTTCAGCAAAAGTGCAGGAGAGAATCCATAAGCAGATCTCGGGAAAGGCCTATCACTCTCTTTCCTGATCCTTTTCGTCACCATTTCCAAGCGTCATCGCCTGGACCTGTTTCAAGCGAATCTCGCGAGTTTGAGATTCAAAACGAGATGTTCTCAGATAACAGCGGCCAGAAGATCGATGTCAGACGAGAGGCACGTCGTAACCTCGTTGGGGATGAGCCCGCTGCTCCTCTTCCTTCAATTTATGGGCGTTTAGAGTCCCAACGCGACGTCCAGAACGCAGAGAACCTCCATTTGGACAATTCTACCTCAACACAGCATTCTTTTGAACGGAATGGAAACGACGATCCTGAACTCTTGGAGAACAGTGAACCAGAAAACCCTAGAGAAAACACCCGACAGGTGACTGGTGCTGGACTCAGCGCTCTACAACCAAAGGTAGTCTCTCATCCCCTTGCAGAAGACACTCGTAGAAGTGGCACATTTATTCCATATGCAAGCTCAACCGGAACCCTTGGAGCGTACGTTTCCGGGCAATTCAGAAGCCTTTCCAGATCTACCCATGGTCCCGATAGTGCAGTAAGTGTGAGACAAACACTCCCCTCAAACATAGAAGAGAATGCAAACGAGAAGACATGTAAAGGCAACGTTGTCGGGTCCGGCAAAGACAAAGAGGCCTCTCATTCAGCGAACTATTCACCATACGCTCACCCATATGAAAGTCAGTCTTCAGCGAACGATTCACAAGTTGATCGACATGGTACCTTTGAAACCTCTTTGAGCCAGGTGCAAGACTTAGGACCCGGTGGAAGTCAAAGCTCATCCAGTCAGCAGCTAAGTGAGCCTTTTCTATCTCCCCTTCTAAGGCCTCACTTGAGGCTATTATCTGGGTTACGCAGTCTCAGAAGCCGGACCATTTCTCACGGCGGAGTCTCAAACAACTATTCCAGGCTGCGGCACAGTCGTCATGTTTTCAGGTCAGGGGAAAGTGAAGCAGCACAGGATGATGAACAGGACTGGGAGACAATTGCGGAAAGCGAGCAGTTTAGCACAAACACGTTTGACACGTTTGTTGGACAAGGTGCCCATCGCTCTGGATACGCTGACCCATACACGCCCCGATTGGGACAGGCAATGACAGGAAGCAGCCTGGCTGACTACTCCAGTCACGGCAGTCTGGCACAAGAGGGAACCTCCAGCTGGACTCCTTTTGATCTTCCTTCTTCACCACCTCTCCCTCAATCCTCACATTTCTTTCATCCTCATGACTCGGGCCAGGAAAACATACACCAGCCTTATTATGAGTCTGACGCAGAGCCTTCGGCATATTACGTTCTAAACACAGATGCCTCCCTGAACACAAATGCCCTTGCGGCCCAGGTTCCTCCTCTTACTGCTACGACAAGCCACCTTCAGGGTCCTCCTCGTCCTCATTCAGCGAGGACTTACCGGCACCCAACCCCTCTGGGGGGTTCACATACGAACCCCTTCCACTCCTCTCCACCGTCAATCCTCAGAGGAGCGGATGTTTGTCCTGGTAGGCTTGACTCGGCCTCCGGACAAGCATCCAGAGTGGGCGGGGCAAACCACCACAGTAAGTTCAGTTTTCTTGAGTACAGCGATATCACGGAAGAAGATACGGACCTACAAACGAGCTATGAGACCCCTGGAAACATTCCTACCCATCCTGATGGACAACCGCTTCCTTCTAGAACCCCTTCGCTTGACACGTCCCCTCTGCACAGGACCCCATCAGATGCTTCGTCTGGCTGGGTGACTATAAGATCTACCCATGAGAACCCTGCTACGTTTGACATTCCATACAGAGATCAGCTTCTCACGAAGACTTCCAGGTCCCGCCCAGGGCGTCACGGACGCCTCGGTTACCCTCCTTCCCATGAAAGGAGGGTAACCGATGCCTCGTCCAACGACGCTGGCAACGCTCCCGCGGGAGTGCCGCTGAACCAAGCGGCTGTTCAGTCATCCTCGACTGAGCAACTGGGTCCCGGTCCGTCGGGCAAACCGACACCGGTGAGGTCGACCCCGGGCTCTCTCTACCAATCGATTAGAGCCAGGTATGAGAAGGGCCAAAACCAGCGGCTAGGCTCAAACGACATTGAGCTCCAACAATGGCCGCAACGGTCATTTGGGAGCAGGAATGGGGTGGAAGCACCTCATGGACAAGGTAAAGGTGCGGACATAGCGACAACCTTCCCTAGGTCATCTCTCAAGCATGGGGCTTCCACTGCAGCACTCTTAGCGGCCAGCGAACGTAGTAGGACTACGCTGAACTCAGCTGCCGGAACCTCTGCTAGCCGTACAAAAAGATACCGGACAGATGCTGAGGTACGAGAGCGTCTCCGGATCTTGGACAACCTTTCTGTTGCTGATATTGCCCGACCTCGAACTGCGATGACATTCCCAAGCAGTAGCAGACTTGCTGGCGATGAAGAATCTGCAGGATCCTATCTTCCCTGGCACAGGTCCTCTTCAGGAAGATACGTTTTTACCGAACCTCCCCGTCTTATGCAGCTGCCACCGCGCTACTCTCAGGCGTCAATAATGTCAAACATCGATATTCAAAAACGCCAGGGCAGAAGGCTTCTCGCAGGCTTGACCTTGCTTTTCCCATTTGGATGGGCAGTCGTGGCTCTCATCGGCTTGGGCGTTTCTTGGCCGGACCGTCTCATAAAATGGTGCTCAGGAGGACTTGTGGAATCATTTCATGACCGAGAGCGGATCCTGGCAAGATGGATGATTTTGGGATACATACTCGTTCTGATGGGAGCAATGATTTCGCTATTCATGGCGCTCTTTTCTAGATGAGCCTTGGGCAAGTCATGGTCGTGCATGTCTCAAATACCTACAAATGTTGGTGAAACACTTTCGAACTTTGTCTGGCATATGCCTTCAGCTTCCACTTCGAAATTTATCGAGGTTTATCACAGTTGGAACAGGGAATAGGAGGTCGAGTACGATGGAGTTGGACAGGTACTTTTGGTAAGGTGAAGGGATATGATGCAACCTGTCTGTCTAGCAGGCTGGCAAGTACCAGAAGGTCAGATAACTACTCTCCTTATCAGACACATACATCACCTTGGGCTTGCCGTGTGTTTTGCGATAATGTTCGATAATGGGCCTGTAAATTAGTTCCACAGACAAAGTGTCATCGTTCAAGGGCCTAGCGACTTGTTGAGGTTCATCAATGTGAGATGACATTCGTCTAGCTACACAAAAACAAATAGAATACCAAAAGCTGAATTAAGTTATTGATATTCATATCTGGTATTCTTTGAACTCGTCAAGGAAGTCATAGAAACTGCGTACGTTCTCTTATATATTCTCTTAGCTAGTAATTACATTTCCATTCCTGGCAACAGAGAAGCTGTCAATAAAAAGGCGCTTGCCTATTTGCTAGGCAAATATACGCTCATTTCAAACCCGTTAGTAAAGGGGAGAGTCATGTTGCGAAAGCCGTTCTCCGGAGCCTTCAAGTATGCTAGCAAATCCGCATAACCCTCAGCGCCCGAGATGGTGTTATCAACGAGCACAACAGCACCGTGGCGAAGACGAGGCTGGATAATTTTGAGTGTTGGGAGAGCGAGTGCTGACCAAACTAGATATTTCGAATTAACTAACTTACCAAAGGCCAAACACACGAAAAAAAAAAAAAAAAAAAAAAAAAAAAAAGCAGGGGTTTT
>JAPVCG010000031.1:342926-356812 GCA_029606305.1 Paecilomyces fulvus
TGAGAGTCTCAAGCAGATCACCTTCCCTTAGATCAATCTGCATTTCGACCTCCTCACCACATTTCTTCCAATACCCTCTTGCAATTTTGGCCTTTTCCCTCTCTTTCTCCGTGGCGATAACCACCCCAGACTTCCCTGTAGCAGCCTTAGTTTTCGCAACAGCAAGAGCAAGGTAAATCGTGCTAACACCAAAGCTGGTCCCTGCTTCGACAACATTCGTGGCCCCCATGGCGTTGATCAGTTGATACATAAATTGGCATTTATCCTCGTCCAATGCGATGAACTTGTCGGCCATGAGTTTGTCAAATTCCGCTTTAGGATCAACTTTGGGGAACTTATCACTCAGATCGTCTAGGATGGTTGATGAGAGGACTTTGACGCTTCTCTGAGACAGAGCAGCTTCCTGCTCCAAGGAAGCCTTGTGGAGATGGGATAGGAGCTGCAGTATATGCTGCGGGGCATCTACTGGCGATGGAGAGGACATCTTTGTCTCGTCAGAGAGGAGGAAGTACAAATAAAAGCTGGATGAATGCACGTTCGTTTAGCTATGGTTGATGAAGACAGATGATAAGAGCAGAAGACCATCCAAGTTCAACGCCTTATTTATTTATTATTTATTCTGTTCCGACACCAGTCTTTTAGCTTCCGTTGACCCCGCGCGGACGGCCTCATTGATAGATACTCCGATGTTCAAGTATCATCTCAGGTAATGACACACCAGTTATGAGTGAACCCAGAGGGTTGGTTGTCTTGGGGAAATGATGCTTGAATGATTGATTAATCTATTTAAATCAAAGATAAATTAGACCTATATTTAACCCCCCTAATTACCTAGAGTGTATCGGCAATATTCACAGTGCCTCATAACAACTTGATATATTCATCTTCAACTTTCTGTTTCTAGATTAACAGCGATAGAATAAAGAGCGTTGAAGGCGATGTAAGCAGTGATTACTGTAGATTCCCTAGTATCTAGAATCACACTTACATGCTAAGGGGGGATAGTACATCTGGGCAGCGAGCTGGGGATCTCCTTAGAGTAAATATCCTCACTGCATTGTTCTTCAGTCCTAATAATACCGGAAACTATTCCTTCAATCCGACCATTCGGAGAGACAATTCCCACAGCTTCTCCTCACTCTCTTCATCAAAGGCATGAGGTGCGTACCCGGGGTCGAACATCCTATATCCCTCTTTTACCGGTTCTCCCACCCTGCAGTCCTCGAGATACAATGCCCCTCGGCCTTCGAACTCCTTGCCGATCGCTGCGAGCACCGTCGTTGCGGCACCTTGCGCGGGACTCTTCATAATCTTTTGGATCTCCGGATCCGTATGCCAGGTCTCCATCGTCTGCTCATCAACATTTTTCTGCAGCCCGGTGAAAATGCCTCCGGGATGGACGCTCAGTCCATGTAAGCCCCGGCTACCATGCCTGCGCTCGATCTCATTCATCATGTAGATATTAGCCGTCTTGCTCTGAGCGTATGCGAGCCCTGGTTGATATGCTCCATTTTCGAGGTTGATATTATCAAAGTGAATCGGCGACATTCGATGCCCAGAGGACGTTACCGTCACAACACGGGAGTGAAACTCTGGTGTCACGGAGTCTAGCAGAAGAGGTCTTAGCAAGTTGAAAAGCAGGAAGTGTCCGAGGTGATTGGTCGCAAACTGAGTTTCAAATCCATCGACTGTCCTGCTCTCTGGTGTTCTCATGACTCCCCCATTATTGATCAGAATATTCAACTTCTGGCTCTTTGTGAGGAACTCCTTCACGCATGCACGGATGCTAGCAAATGAGGAGAGCTCCATATGTATGAGCTTGACGCGCTCGGGCTCCAGAATATCAGCTAACACCCGTTTGCCTTTCTCCATGTTTCGGACAGCAAGGAAGAGGGTGGCTCCTGTCGTGGCCAACGCGCGAGCCGTTTCCGCGCCGATACCAGATGAGCATCCGGTGATGAAAATGACTTTGTCGATGAGCTTTCCCTCGAGACTTTCATCTTTCACAATCTGTAAAGCGGTGGGACGATTGTCTCCAGGACCCTGTGGTGCCGTGTGGGCAGCTGCGTAGCGTGATGACATATAGTAGGATGTCGCTTTGAAGTGTTATCGTAGTATTCACTCAAGAAGCTGCGGGGTGATGTATACTCACTCAAATCAAGGAGATTACAGGAAAAGAGAGCACTGGGGGAACTTTCGGCCATGAAGTAGAATTAGGAAGCAGCCACGGCTATCTTATATCGATGATGACATCTCAACCATCATTTCCTGGCCGACCAGTAAGAGGTAGTCATACGACTCTGGTCTGCCTGGTTTACAGAGTCTTGTCCGTGGTTAGTTACACGAGTGCCTTGGGTAACGATGAAAGTGTGCCTGAGGCTGTAGTACGTCTCGAGAATTCGAAAATTTCTGGAGTATAACGTTTGGAACAGACAATCTTAGGAACTTCCCAGAGCAGATGGATATTCAGGAACAAGTCATCTTGCTCTCTCGACCTCTTTCTGATTAACAAGCGGTCCCGGGTTTAGAACGAGTAGACTCCTAATATCGAATCTACTATATTTGACTCGCATAACCTCAGTTCTTCACGAAGAACATTATGGCTTGAAACCTGGAATATCCTCTCCAGTCAAGTCCGGGTTAACTGCCTCTCCATCTATGCGATATCCTTCTTCTCAAGACCATGGCTATTCAAATTCCCCAGCTGTTTTACTAGCCAACACCAGACATATGCTCTGAAACTGAAAATATTCAACAATATGGTTTTTGAAGTCAAGTTAATACGGAAAGTGTCGTCTCGGAATTCCCCTTTTCATATTCGACACCTTGATCGTTCGAGAGTATTATTTCGGTCGCTGGCTCTCCCAGTTTGTGCGCTATCTGCGGCTTCATCGTGGATTATCCAAGGCTGGCGATAAGAACTAATAGCAATGACGAATTTAGGCACGTCAGCTCTCAAATCTCTTCTTTAGATTCGTCAGCGTCCGGTAGTCAGCGTCGGTAAGATGCATTGCTATCGCCCTTATTCATTATCTATGTGAATTGAAGCCTAATTATCATTGACGGAATTCTTTTGAGGTGTTTGGCTATCCGCTAGAGCTGCAACTATGGCCAACTCAGACATGCATATCTAGTTTCAAACCGCATGCCTTAAATGGAAAAAAATCACGATTATTCACACTTAATTTTCCCTAATGCAAGTGATCATGGAAACTAAAAGAGCTAATTGTCGTCTGTGCCTCCAAAAAGGGAAGTGATCTGGTAAGTAGCAGTCAACCCTTATCTACATGCATGTTTACAGTGTTTTATATAGATTCTCTTGCGCCTGTCAAATCTTTATGGGCCATTATTACTGCCATCCAAATTTTAGCAAAGAAAAGAAAAGAAAAATAGATCCAGCAAAGAGCACTTCAGCATTCATATTTTTTGACCATGTTCAGCACAATTCGAAAATCGATTCGAGCTATGACAGCTCCGTCGAAAGGGCTTCCTCGATGGATTCCATCAACAAAGACATCTGGCAACGATAAGGACCTATCTGAACCTGGACATAAAATCTCGAGTGTCATCCAAGGCTTCTTGCGTGACATCAAGTTCGAGATGCCTGAAGTCGAGTGCGACCTGAAAGGCATGACGCGGCTAGTCCAAGCACACTTCGAGGCTCAGCAGTTTTCCTCCGAGTTCATTGCCAAAATGAAACCTATCATCGAATGCAGCGCTGCAAATGCGCTTATTTCCTGTCCGTTCACGGACACTGAGACGCGGGAGCTCATAGGGATTTATTCAACATATATAATCACTATCGATGACATGGCCAAGGAGTTTACGGAAGATCTGAAAGACTTCAACACCAGCATTCTTCGTGGTCAGAAACAGAAGAATAAACTTCTACAATGTTTCGTGGACTTTCTCGCCGCGTCGTCTCGGTCCTTCGGCCAGTTTGGCGGGGACATGATCATCAAATCCAGTATTGAATTCGTCAATGCGTGTTATATGGAGGTCGAGCAGCAGCAGCAGCTTTTGTTTCCACCTGCCGCCGCCGAGTTCCCCCGGTATCTCAGACTGAAAACGGGGGTCGGGGAGGCATTTTCATTCTGCATATTTCCAGAGAAATGGTTCCCCGAGGATACGTACTTGAAGTACTATCTCCCGATCATCCCCTACCTCGTCAACTTCTTTGACTTGGGAAATGATATTCTTTCATTCTATAAGGAATTTGGGGTAGCAGGGGACAGCTTCAACTTCATTCAGCAATCCGCTCGGACACTCGATTTAGATGATTTCCAAATACTGCAGGAGTTATGTACCAAGACAGTGCATGTCGTGCAGAGAATTCGTAATATCGCCGCCGTCGATTCTCGACTCCATGCTAGCATGGATCGACTCATACAGGGCTATATTTGCTTCTACCTCTCGCAGCCGCGGTACAGACTCTCGGAGATCGGGATTTCTGAAGCGATTGAAGCATGCCGTCTGTCGAATGTTTCTCAAAATCAGAACTGATCCAACGTTTCTCTTGAGTGATCCTTGTTCCAGGGGGCATAGCCAGATTTGACGGATGATTTGAAGTTGTTCCAGGTAGCACAATAAACCATATCCACTCTTTCATAGATATACCAATATTTCGTCGCCATTCCTTTTATGCAGTTCCATGACCAATGAGATACTATCTCCGACTATTTAGAAGCTATGAGATCAAATTCAGATATATCAATTCCCAGCAGCCTCAATCCAATGTAAGCGCTTCTATACCCTCTGGAGGACATATATCCAATGAAATACCTGTGGCGTATAAGCAGAAGACGCCGTCTCTCCCGCCGGTGCCTGCAGCGGCGTACGTGAAACAAGGCTCCAATGCTCCGCCAAGTAAGGGAAATTATCGAATCTCGCCGTCGAATAAGACAGCGTAATCCACGTCGTCCCCTTCTGCGTCAACGGCACAAGATGCAACGCGAGCAATTCGACCGGGGAGAGTACCAGTTCTTTGATTCCTTTCCTATCGATGATCTCCCTCACTGTGGGACAAACATCATCATTGCTGGATGAAGTAAACACCTCAGACGGGCCGGTGGCAATGGCGTCACTGGTACTTTTGTCTAGAAGCACATCGAAGGGAGCAAAATCCTTTAGAGCAGAGGATATATCACCCCAGGAGCGAAGGTCGGCCTGCACCCAATGCATGGTGTCAGCTGCATCCTTGCCGGTCTCGAGTTCCTGTCCGAGACGAACGGCTTCGGAGGAGAAATCGACGTTCTTATAGAAGAAAAAAATTAGCATGATGAGAACTGCTTCATTTTTTCCAGGCACACACAAAAAAGAGACGAAGAATCAAAACGAGACTGAACTTACAACGATCCCATCTCCTCTCCAACCTTTCTCCACAAACTTGTCACGCAACTTCGATCCTAACTTCGATACTCCCGGTCCCAGATGCAGAATCCGAGGCCGTCTCTCATCTCCTGAACCGGGCCCAGAGCGTTTCTCCAGGCCGGATAGAGCGGTATCAATGAGAAGCTCGCCGGAATTCAACCATTCGCCAACATCCTGACCGGTCGCGAATCTGGTATCCCAGAATGCGGGGTCATCGTAATCTGGGGCACCTTTGATTTTCTTCTTCGTGTTTATATTTCCGGTTGAGGAACGGGCCATACTACTGTGATTTGTCCAAGGAGGGTTTGAGCGCACATTGAATGCTTTTTTGGGTGCTGCGTCGGGTATAGAATTTGATATGTAGTCACGTGCAAACGATATAATGAGGAAAGTATTCTACAGAGCGAGTTTGATAGGCTTGATATTATTACAATTGCAAATGACATTGCTTCTCCAAAGCTACATCAACATAACAGATCCTTACACAGGGTATCCAACCCAATATGTAGTGCTAATGTACATGTTCCCATACCATACGCCTCAAGGACAGCCCTAATGATAACCCAATAGTAATACACAGAATATAAGTAAGTCAATGGAGTCAACTCTTATGACTCAGATGCGAACGCCTCCAGAGCTGCACACACAACGCTCTTCCTTCGGAGTTCTTGTTCGGTCTTCTGCCGGAGATCACGTCCCGCAACCGGATAATGGCCCTTGTCGATCCGGTGCGATGAAATTGCACCCAAGGTAGTAGTACTCTTTCTTCTTCCCCTGGAGTCGGTACCGGAGCGATCGCAAGAAGTGCTGAAGACACTCTCGCGACGGAAACGACTCTTGGCGAATGCGCTTCCACGACGCCCAGGCGGCGACAACGGTGGAAGTGAACTGGGATGGCAATCATCCTCACCCAGGGACTCCAGATGCCGCCGGTCCTCCTCAGCGAGAAGAGCCAATTTGATAGCATCCACGCCGCTCATGGCGTTGCACTGCAAACGAGAAATGCGCTGCCTCTGCAAGCGGACATGCAAGTGGCCGTCTCCCACGCTCTTTTCTGTATCTGAAGATGCCTCGATGCTGGGATCTGACAGCAGATATTCAGATGGAACTGAAGTGGGACTGAGAAAGGGGGAATAAGGGCTCGGGTAAGAAAGAGAGCCTAGCGAAGAGGTCTCGTCGTATCCCTCATCATCGTGATCCGTGTCCGGGGGGGTCAGAATGTAACCCGCATATTTCGCCGATCCTGGACCTTCTGACCCAAAGGTAGAACTCATGGGTGACACCGCATTGTCCTCGCTATGTTCCTGTGCATCCTTGTTTGCCAGAGTATGCGCACGCAGTTTCTGTGTCAAGGTCCCAATGGACAGGCGACGTTTAGAGTCGTATGGGTTTGAAGTTGGCGGTAGAGGACGAAAGTGTCCCGATCTATGGCGCGAGAGCGGTCTTGGGACGCGATAGAAAGTTGGTGGTGACGGACAGCGCGATGACAGCGGAGATACCATGCTGTCACAATCGGTCATGGCCCTGTCGTCCGTGTCGACGGTGAGGCACAGGGGCCCGTTTGACGACGGGGACGAGAAGGAAAAATCTTCGAACATGGTGAATATGGCTCGTATCTCTCGAGTTGGAAGAATCTCCTCGAAGGGTGGTTAATATTGCTTGAGATAATTAAGTAGTCCAAGCACTCGCGGATTCTATCGGATCGTCGGCCCCCGTTATCGTCTTCAACCTGGCGTACAAACGGAATTGGCGCAGAAGCAGCACTGCCTTTGGGTTATGAGTCGTCCAGACGATTTGACTGATGCCTGGAACACTGATGATCGGTTGCAGGATGATGCTTGGCGATATAGTTCCGCGGATCCGGGGAAGCCAGCACCCCAACGATCAGTTACTCTCAGGATAGTCGAGATCGGGTGGGATAATACCAAACGAGTGACTGACACGAAATCGACAGAAGTTTTTCAAGTGAAGAACCTGGTGGCGCGAGGATTGAATAAAAAGATGAACGATGGCGGTTAAGTCGGGCTTGCCCCGAGAATGACTAAGCGCTCCTTTTTTCTTTTCGGGTCAAAAAAGCGCCTTGAACCGCCACAGTGTGCAATGGTCTTCCGAGGATTCAACAGTCTTTCCACGGACGCGCCCCCCGTCTCTCAGATCGGAGAAGCGTTTTACGGGGTTCTTTAACAGATCACTACTGAAGAGCACGCGTGCATTGGTCCAGCACCAAATTTTTGTAGGCCCTTCAAGGATCGGCGCCGAGTTAGCGTCGAAACCCCCTGTCGCGTATCGTATCCCCTCCGCAACACAAAGACGGCAGATACATATTCTCCTCAGTTTCTAATCTTCTTCTAGGAGTGAGGCACGGAGTGACGTTGCCTGAATCGTGATTTCTCCACAGCCGCGACATGGGGACGGTATCAGAACCGATATGGAGGAAACATTATTAATGCTCCTAACGGACAAAGAGGAAGTCGACAATCCTATTTTGACAGTCGTGCCGAGAACTGAGCCGCCAGCATCCCTAGCTTCTTTGTCCGGTTGCTTCAAAAGCTCCTCTTGGCTTGGCCTGAGCCCTTCACAGAGTGGCAATAATCACCGGCTGTTCTAGTCGTCTGACTACGATACGGACGTACTAAAGTACGGAATATTAGGTTAAGCGAACGGACTTCCCTCCTTAGAGATTTGCGTGGACGTTGAAAAAGGGGCGGCTACCCCGAGTCCCGGCCGACGTGCACAACAGGGATCAAACTGGCCGTCGCAGGGAGATGTAAGAAAAGGAAATTGAGTCTAGAATTTGTGAAGGGCGGGAAAAAAAACTATCGATTTGGTGCTCTTTTGTATGGACCAATAATAAGAGATACTGGACTGGTGAGTCTGGGACCCGAACCGTCGGATCGTGCTGGAAGAACCAGTCTAAGACTTTACAGCACCCAATCAGCATAACCACATGGCTTCCTGTAAGGCTGCTTAAGCAGTTTATGGATGTTCTTCGTCTAAGCATCCAAAGCCTTCTAGCGCTGTCCCCAAATACACATTCAGCTGGTCCACGTTGGGGATGATGATCTCTCACCTCGCACCCCAACAAAACCACTGCACCGAGAAGAAGAAATATTCAGGACGCGGTTTCTGGGATGCCGATTCAGATTACTAGTGGCCTCCTATTTAATTTACCGTCCGCAAGGCTGAAGCGTTTCTTGGCGTCTATGCCACGCGGCAGCCACGTTGAGTCGGCCGAGACGGAGACCCATAATAGAACACGCATTGAGATTATTATCAACTCCTGTTTTCGTTTTAGCAATGTCCGTTTGCACTCGGGATTCGGGGTTATCAGGCCGATGATTCTCTAACAAGCCGCATCAAGCGAAATGGCATGCTCTGTTATACGAAGTACTCCGTACAGTCCATCTGATAATTCCGCCTAATACTAAGCGGCGAATGGCCTGTCATCTCATGCAGGTCTTGAGAGACCCTGTTATATTACTATTAAGAATGTCGACAATGAACAGAGTGTGAGCCTTAGATAGTCTAGTCTATCACATCCCGGCTGCAACGCCGGCTGTGTTGAAAGATTAACAGGGTAATATCTTTATATAGAATGTATATGATGACGTCTCATATTCTTTCAGGATTCAGGAGACTGCTACACTACACGAGACGTTCAATTAGTGCTATAAATCATTCATGCCTTCCAGACCAGGGCGTGGCCCCTGATAATATAGGTGTCATTAGAATATTCTTCCCGGTGTCTACATACTGCCCCTGGATAACTTCTCTAGAGAGGTCCGTAGCCCCCACTGTTATCGACTCATCAATACTATTCGAAGTAGACTATGGAAGAAATGGCTATAACCGATGCTATCTACCTGGGCACGACACCGGTTACTCTCTGCGCTTACATCAAAGTTCTTTGGTAACTACCCATCATAATACATCAAGCTCTTCAGCAAGCATTGCTGCCATCCTCCTGCATGACTCTTCATGCAGCTCCCTGGTAGCATCGTAATGCATTCATCTTCTAACTAGCCCTTGGAATATAGTAGTAAATCGACAACGTCGCGGGACCCGCTTGAGCTAATTCCAGTATACTATCGAAGACCGTCTGAATTTAAGCAACCACATAACTAGTTGTACTGTTTAATTAGCACATGAATAAAAATTCCGAGATTGATCAGAAACACCTGATTGCACTACTCCGTAGTTAATCTAATATGTAGCGCAATGGGGAGGTGTGCTACTTAGTAGCTCTACCTAAAAGAGATAGGTAATGCGTTTGCTTGCTTTTTCCGGTCCTTGCACTTCAGTGGACCGCATGGAATGGATGAAGCTGTGCGCTAACTTGACGATTTCTCTACATCATAGAGTTTTTCTGAAGCAAATGTAGCAATGTGCTGAGTAATTGGAGAAACAACTGTCGTCTAGTGCATTCTATGGGCATATCTCATTAAAAATGAATCTGTGATAAATTTTTGCCACAATGTTTCGGGATGTATAGTTAGAACCTTGGGGTTACGGAACCCCACTCTTTCCTTTCCCCGCGATCATAACTTATCGCAATCCCGTTGTCTACATCACTCACAGCTCGAGGTCTCCATTGTCAAGGATCTTCAGACCATTCCTCACGACTTCCGTCATGGCAGCTCTTCTGAAGAAGCCTCTGAAGCTTGCGCTGGTGCAGCTGGCATCCGGTAAGTGACGCAAACAAATCGAAACCCTCAAGTTCAACGCTGCTAATCACGATGCTATATTTTAGGCGCCGACAAAGCCGCCAACCTTTCACACGCTCGCACAAAGGTTCTCGAGGCTGCCAAAGCTGGGGCCTCACTCATCGTGCTGCCAGAATGCTTTAACTCGCTCTACGGAACGCAGTACTTCCCCAAATACGCCGAGACCCTTCTTCCCTCCCCGCCCACCAAAGAACAGTCACCCTCCTTCCACGCCTTGTCAGCATTGGCCGCAGAAGCGAAATCATACCTGGTTGGAGGAAGCATTCCCGAGTTGGAACCAGAAACCAAGAAATACTACAACACCTCCCTTGTCTTTTCGCCGACCGGAGCTCTGATTGGCACACATCGCAAGACGCATCTGTTCGACATCGATATCCCCGGAAAGATTCGGTTTAAGGAAAGCGAGGTACTATCGCCGGGGAATAAGTTGACCATCATCGACCTGCCGGAGTACGGCAAGATCGGTTTAGCGATCTGCTATGACATCCGCTTCCCTGAGGCGGCCATGATCGCCGCTCGTAAGGGAGCCTTCTTGCTCGTCTACCCCGGCGCGTTCAACCTCACGACTGGCCCCCTACATTGGCAGCTGCTAGGACGTGCGCGAGCCGTGGATAATCAGGTCTATGTGGCGCTGTGCAGCCCGGCGAGAGACATGAGTGCGACGTACCATGCCTGGGGACATAGCTTGATTGCCAACCCCAGTGCGGAGGTCTTGACTGAGGCCGGAGAGAGCGAGGACATTGTTTATGCGGACTTGGACAACGAGACCATTGAAAACATGAGAAAGGGTATTCCGGTCTACGCTCAGCGACGGTTCGACTTGTATCCGGACGTCAGTGAGGGTGCAAAGAGCGATAATTAAATATGATAAATCCGCAGATAGTTATATTCTGTTCATTACCTCATCCTAGTAGTTACGAAGACGCCTTGAGAATATCCTTTATGCCATAGATTCATAACAAGCTGTATGATACGTTTTTTGCCCTTGCTATCTGCGTCTACTGGTACCTTCGAGCAATTAAGATTGCTGAAGATCAACACATCCTCTTTAGTGTAAACACTGTATGACAGTGACAAAACAGAACCATCCACGCATACATACTAGAATTCTTGTGTACTTTCCCTAATTCGGCCTCTGCATCACCGAAGCATCCCCCTGCCTCCAAACCACCTCCAACACCCACTTCTTAATCTTCCACAACCCATCCTTCTCATCCCTCACAAGATCAATCGAATACTCCCCACCTGCCAAATACTTCGGCCCATCAAGCTCCCTTCCCCTTCCCGGCGGACAATGCTGCGCCAACGCATACGCCGTCAGAGATGCAGTGTTCGCTCCATCTTTCACATCGACGCGAACATTGCTGATCGTATGTGTCGTATCCATCGGTCCGACATGATCGAAGACCTGGGCGCGGAGGGTGGAAAGTCCCTGGATGACTCTTTTCTCGTCTCCAGCATTTAGTTCGACGACGATGTCTTCCCCGGCAAACGCGGAGTTGAAGATGGAGATGTCGTGGCGGTCGAAGGCGATGATGGCGCGGTATACTGCGTCGGTTATGGCTTCGCGGGGACTGAGGGAGGAGAGGGTGTGTGGGTATGACATTTTGAAGTAGGATATTTGTGAGAGATAGGCAAAGGTTACTCTGTCAGGACATATGAAGTAATGAACTCGTTTCCTTATGTTTTTGTTTACGATATCGTGTAGCTATCAATTTCCCAAGATATTTATTTATACCTCTCCATAATTACCCAGCATGCAATGGAGATAAACGGGCATAAGGAACGGAATACGTACCAGCATAGTTCGAAAATCCGAATACCGTCTTTGCCTGTACATCTACACTATGAAAGGTTCACTCATTTAGCCCTGCATTTTGACAAATCCTAAACTAAAGACAAGTTAACTATCCATTACCGCTGCGGTCACTCACAGCCCAAAATTATTGATACCTTTTATTTACTGAAAGTTGTTTTCATCTTCGTTTTCCTTTCTTACTTTGCCTTTAGAATCGGGTCCCTAACTAACTCCGATTATCTCCGTCGAACTTCCATCTCGGAGACGGGGAGATTGAAACTTCCGAATTGGCCTGCAGGTACGTTTATGCCTTCCTATTTTGAAGTCTTACGAAAAATGGGAGGGTTGTTTAAGAGGGGTAAAAAAAACCTGTCATTTGTCATAGAGTATCATGCCTATTTGGCTGGTAGATGTGATGATGTTTTCCTGCACTGGAGCTGTGTCGACTAACCTAATCCAGTAAGCGTTCCTTGGCTTCCCGCGGGCCATAGAGTCACGTGACAGGTTCAGACACCGACCCAATCAGATCCCGCGCTAGTTACCCGGTAAGCGAGACACACTGACACTTTCGGAATTTCGACCTCGAAAAAAGGCCTCCCGATCTACAGCAAACGACAGTCGACAATTCAGCCAACGACACCACTGTCAAACCCTTCAGTCAGTATAATAACACCATCATCCTCTGCGTCACTCTCTCCAAAACTAACATACAGCTTTTTCGCACAACAGAAATGTCCACCAACGCCAAGTCCGGAAAGAAGGGCGGTCGCTCCGCCATCGCCGATGTTGTGTCGCGCGAGTACACCATCCACCTGCACAAGAGAGTACGTTGAAGCACACAGTTCAATCCATACCTGCCTACTTCTTTTTCCTCGTCTCGAGATGAAAACCTCCGTCAATTGCGGTGAAGGACAACGGGAATCGCATCTGCGTCGCGGAGCCGATTTACACAGACCTAGTATTGAGGACATGGACGGAGAACATAACACAGAAATGTGGGAAACAGGGAAAGAGGAGGAGATAATTTTCTTGGAAAAGAGAAAAAGAAGAATTAGTTTGATGAAGTCCACCTCATGGCCGCAAAAAGAGATCATTTCGCAGCAAACTGCAATTTCGAAACAAAAATGGCATTTGGACGGAAGACTGATTTATCTTCTTTTCTTCACTTTATAGGTGCACGGTGTCAGCTTCAAGAAGCGCGCTCCTCGTGCTATCAAGGAGATCCGCGCCTTCGCTGAGCACGCCATGGTAAGTTTTTTTTTTTTTTCTTTTGCATCTTATACCCTGCATCTCCAAGCAACCAAAATCACTAACCACATCCACTTCTTCAACCCCAGGGCACCAAGGACGTCCGCCTCGACCCCCAGCTGAACAAGAAGGTTTGGGAGGCCGGTATCAAGGGTGTCCCCTTCCGCCTCCGTGTCCGCATCTCCCGCAAGCGTAACGACGAGGAGGGCGCCAAGGAGAAGCTGTACTCCTACGTCCAGGCCGTCAACGTCAAGGAGGCCAAGGGTCTCTCCACCACCGTCGTTGAGGACGCTTAGATGCAACACTTCCTTACTGGTCTAAGGGAAAATTTTTAAATACCCAAGGCGAACAAAAAGGGATGTGGTGTTGTCGTGCTGAATGAAATATACGGGTGCCCGTTTCTGATCCGGAAGGAATGGCCAATTTCGGGAAATAGGTTAAAAAACTGGATTATGTATCATGAAAAATTCAGAACGGGAGAATCTATTTGACTCTCGAACTATCTTAAAACCGAAATGGAACGGATTGTGCGCCCCAAAATGTTCGAAAAGTTCTCTAGCAAAATACCCATTTGATAAGACGACGCACCTTCTCCTTTCTGAACGAGCTTTTGAAATCAATTGTTAATGTCGATCTCAAGTAATCTATAATAAGTGCCCCTAACCTCACCTAGTTATAGTAGTAATAGTTATAGTTACCAGCTCATCGATGACAACTCACGTGCAGCTCTCCGAGGGAAAAAAAAA
>JAPVCG010000031.1:356846-411016 GCA_029606305.1 Paecilomyces fulvus
CAAAACTTCCGCAGTTTATTGAGTCACAAGCCATTTCATTCTCCTTCCTGCGGCCAGAGAATTAAGGATAATTGCAGTGCCTTGTCATACCGTCCTTTTCCTCTTTTTCTTGATCACCGAAGACACTCAGAGCCGCACCGGCCGAATTTATCCCAACTCTTCCACCCCACCATTGCCCATTCATACAAACAACCGAAGACAAAATGGTGCATTCAACGCCAGTACCAAGCAGTGGCTTCCAAGCTTTGATCCTCTGTGGTCCCGGCGAGAGCTTGAATACAATTTCCTCCAATCCGGAAGAGAATCCAAAATGTTTAATCCCCATAGCAGTACGTGTAGAGCCGACTCCAATACTAGCAAGAAGTCACTCACATCAATTGATATTCAGCTAAGGCCGATGGTGTACTACCCGCTGGATTGGTGCAAGCGCGCAGGAATAACCGGTGAGTAGTGAGGCCATTGTGTTCTGCGGTCTTAGGATAATTGCTAACTGTTCAGATATCATACTGATCACACCTCCCTCCGCTATTACTCCTCTCAAGGCCGCTCTACAACAGAATCCTTATCTTACATCGCTCCCTTCGCCCTCACCCACCGTCATAGCCCCGAAGGATCTCAAGATGACGACAGGAACAGCGGAACTACTTCGCCTACCGGAGGTACAAGCTTGTATTCGATCTAATTTCTTGCTCTTGAGCTGCGATTTGTTGTGCGATATCCCCGGTGAACATTTGCTTGAGGCATGGGTAGTCTCACAGAATAAGCTGGGCCCAGCTTCCCAAGGAGGCTTATCTGTGTTCTACCCCGCAAAAGGCATTGAAGACGAGGTCAAAAAAGAGCCGACAGATTTCGTGGCAATTACTTCTCTTAAGCAAGATGAGGTCCCCGCCGTCTCGCGACATAAGCTCTCGAAACTGGTTCTGTCGATGCCGATGGATACCTTGAAAGAGAAGATAGAGAAAGATAAAGGCTTTTTGCTCCGTCATACCTTGGTTGAGAAGCATGCCTCGGTCAAGATGTTGACCAGCTACAGAGATGCGCATTTGTACATTATGCCTAAGTGGGTTCAATCGTTCGCCCAGCACCAGGAGCGGTTCGAATCCGTGAGTGAAGACTTGGTTGGGTACTGGGCGAAAGCGGAGTGGCAGCGTGGGCTGAGTGGAAAGCTCGGGATTGATGAGATATTGGGCGGACAGAATGAGAATCAAGAGGAGCACGGAAGCAATGATGGCGATTCATTGGAGGAAGAGATCGATCTTCGTGGCATGACCACTACCCACGCCCGGAGTACAAAGTCTACTCCCAATGCCCAGTCCTCGGTGGAAGTGCCGCCGATTCTAGCATACATAACCAAGCCGTCTAAGCAATTCATTAGGCGCGTTGACAGTTCCGCCCTGGTGTTAGCGATGTCACTGCGTCTCGCCAAGCTCGAGTCTATTGAAGAGGTTGGCCGTGCTGCTGCTTCGCCATTCAGCCATGCCTCGAAGATTTCTACTCCTGAAGGAATTGCCTCGAAGTCTATTGTCACGAAAGGCGATTGCTTACTAGGATCCAACGTGACGGTAAAAAAACCCAGTCTTTCATTTATTGCACAGTTCAACTAATGTCATGAAAGGTGGAGGAAAAGTGCGTCATCAAAGAATCGTGCATTTCGTCTAATGCGAAAATTTGCAGCGGCGCTCGCTTGACGAGGTAGGCGTTCTAAGCTCTATCTACATCCTAACGCAGCTTAATTTGAACCAGGTGTGTAATTATGGACAACGCGGTCATCGGACCAAAGTGTGTACTCACAGGATGTATCGGTAAGTCGGTCGCAATTCAGAAAGAGAAAAGTAGTTGAGTTCATGAACTGATAATGTTTCAGTCGGTCGATACAGTCAGGTCGGGCGAGAGTCCGTTCTTAAGGTGCGTGCGAATCATCCCTGGAAATCGGATCGACTGCTGACCAAATTTCCCAGGACTGTGAGGTCCAAGATGGCGTTGTGGTTGAGAAAGAGACCGACGCCAAGAATGAGCAGTTCATGAGCTTTGAGGGTCTTGATGAGGACGACGAGGATGGTATGGATGTTGAGGATGACGAGGATAATAATGACGAGGCTGTTTTCTAGGAAGGTGGTCAAACTTCTGCTCGAGTCGATCCAGACTCCAAGGACCATATTGGACAGATGTCCGCTCTTGCGGGCAGCAGAGAACGGGCAAAAGGCAGTGGTTAAACTTCTACTCGCTACAGGTCAAGTCGATCCAGACCTGAAAGACCACACCGGGCAAACGCCGCTGTCTTTGGCAGCAGAAAATAGGCACGAAGCGGTGGTTAAGCCATTGCTCGCTACGGGTCGAGTCGACCCAAATTCGAACGATAATTATCAATGGTACTCCTCTCTTGCGAGCAGCAAAGAATGAGTATGGGGCCAATGGTCAGGCTGTTGCTCGCTACGGATAGAGTCGATCCAGACTCGAAGGATGACTATAGGCTAATGGCAACAATGAACGGACATGAGACGGTAGTGAAGATATTGCTCGAAAATAATAGCACTGGTCTGGAGTCCAGAGACAAGGAATATAGCCGGACGCCGCTAATGTGAGCTGCAACATGGGTACAAAGGCGATTGTCAAATTGCTTCTCGAGAAAAGGCGCCCAGCTGGATGCGGAAGATGCTTAACTGCACTCCAAATAGACCTCGTTCAACTTCCACGAAGAGGTAGAACAGCTTTTTACTAAGAAATAGAAGACCTTTCATGGCCTTCAGGCATTGTTTAGGCCGAAATAGAAGATGAAAAGAGCCATTTCTTATCTAATTAATTGATTTTCTATTAACTAATTTTCTCAAAACAGGCGATGAACTCCCTAAGTGCAGTTAGTTTGGATCGCATCAGGCTATCTAGATACTCTAGATGATCTGATTGCATTCTGAGCCTTCGATTAGCTTTTTTTTTTTTTTTTTCTTAATCCGATCCGCGGCAATTAATATGACGATCCTCTTCTTCAGAACCTAAGTAATTTACTTCCTTCTTCAAAATCCATTTACAACCACCAGTCAAAGATGCCTGCGTGTCTCTACTACGTGATTAAACTCCTACAAGGATCACACAAAGGTCATGAAACGAAGACCCTGACAAATTCTTCTATGCGAAGACTAGGGATATGAATAAAAATGCTAATGCTTCAATTTTTGGCCCTCACTCCGATGATGTTCTTCAAGTCATGCCATGGTTAATGAAAATAGAAATTCTACATAGATGCATATTTCATGCGATGCAATGCTGGAGGCAGATTCATTAGAAGAAAAAGAGCTCCACGCATATCCAGCTCGATAAAGATCACGAGTCACCAGGCAAAAAAACATGAAGAAAGCAAGAAATAAATGATGAGTGTTGAAATGGCGATCTGACTCCAACCGTAGTACACCAACGTTAGAAAGGGGGGAAACAGGGCCGGACCCTATGGGAAAGGATCCTTGCCGGGAAATTAAGGACTTCGCGCGACCATGGCCCGATCACTCCAAAGAGGAGGGCCAAAGAAGAGCGACATTCCAAGAGCATGCACGCTTTTTGTGAACAGTTAATAAGAAGAGCATCGCCTTGCAAGACAATTCGAGAGAGGAATTCACCAAGATAATGAGTAACCTGTAGTTTCAATAAAGAAAGCTCTAGGCTTTGGACTCCTCCATAGTCGTAGCCAACCGGCTTACTTCCTCCTTCTTGACTCGGATAGCCCATTGTTCAGGGGCACCCTCGGCCTTTGGGACCAGAAACTGTACACTAGTTCCAGCCTCCTTGTACGTGATCTGCGGTAGGAGAGAAGCATTCAGAATGACTTTACCGCTAGGGTCAGCACGAAGGATAACACGGGAGCGAGATGTCGTTCTGTGTTTGAGGATACGAAGCCAGCCAACACCTTGGCTCTGCCAGCCGGAACCTGGCTCCAGCTTCAGCGCGCGAGCGCGGGTCTCCAACTGAATGTCTTCTTCCTCCTCACCAGCACGACTACGGGCAAGATCAACCTGAGGTTCTGCCGGAGCAGCGTCACCATCAGCCGAGTCATCTGCGCCAGTATCGGATGCCGCGGCCGGTGTGGTAGCGCCACTCGGAGTAGCAGATGCTCCGGTGGAAGAAGGGAAAAGAGATGAAGCGCCCTGGGACGGTCCACCAAATACGAACCCTAACTGGGATCCGCCATTAGAGGTTGCTGTAGACTTCTGTGCACTCGAACCTCCGAAAAGGGTTGAAAACGGCTTCGAATCACCAGCAGTCCCTGTACCTGAGGAAGGTTCAGATGCAGAGGTGGTACTAGCGAACTTAATAGGAGAGTCGATCTTCCAGGTATGGTCGCTAGCGGACGTGGTGCTGCTAGCTCCAGGAGCCGCGGGAGTAGGGGAGCCGAACAAACCGCCGCTGGCATTCAAGCTAGATCCAAAAAGTGAACCAGCTTTAGGAGTTGAGGCATTGTCTTGACTTGATGTACTCTGAATGCTGGACGAGAACAGACCAGGAGAGCCATTGGAAGAAGCGTTGAAAGAGGGAACCTTGGAGTTGCCAAACAAGGTAGAAACATTAGTTCCCGACTCCTTGTTTTCCTCTGAGGGCTGGGCTTCACGTTTGGGCTTGCCATCTGGATCGTATTGGATCCGGTCAAACAGACTCCGTCCGCTTTGCGGAGTGGGCGCAGTGGACGGAGTAGCAGCTCCTGCAGCATCCTTCCTAGCCGCTGCCGCTTCCTCCGACTTCTTCTTCAAGGCCTTCGAGATATCACCATCGTCACTACTATCTCCAGAGCCTTCCGTTGGCGGGGCCGGCAACGACTTGGGCCCTGCTTCGGCACTGACATCACCATCAGCAGACCCTTTGTCGCTATCATCATCCTCCTCAGCTTCGGCCTCAGAATTAGCCGCAGAAAGGTGACCAAAGATGTTACCGGACTTTGGAGGGGACCGGCTGCCAGCATTCTGAAAGATAGATGAGCTGGTGGGGGCCAATGCTGGAGCAGGAGTCTTTTCAGAGGGCTGTGGAGATGGCGCTGGCTCTTCCTTCGCTTCATCGTCCTCGAAAACGAACCCTTTGCCAGGAACGAATTTGGCACGCTTCTTCGCAAGGGCTTCAAAGGTTTCGCGCTTCTTACGCTGCTCCTCAGCATCCTTCCGCTCCCACTCAGCCTCATCGTCCTCATCGGAATCAAAATCCTCGGCTTTCCGCTTTTCTTTTTCCTTTTCAGCATTCTTGTCAGCCTGCTGCTTAAACTGTGACAAGAAATTGGTTGCAGTTCCTGCGCCAAATTTAGGTATTTCGAAGGCAGGTTTAGCAGGAGACTCCTTAGGCTTCTCAGTGCTAGGTTTTAGGGTGAATGGGCTCTGAGTCGAGGATGCTGCAGAGGTACCAGATGATGGGAACAGCGGCTTAAAGGCGGGAGTGAGGGATGCATTGGAAGCTTCAGGTGCTTTGGCATCGGCTGTGGTTTCGGGAGAGCCTGAAAATGAGCTGGCGAAAATACTGGCAGTGGTTGATCCGGATGCCTGTGAAGTGCTCGCACGCTTTTCAGGCTGAGCGCTAGAGACACTGATGCTGTCCGCATCATCTGCAGCCTTCCGCTTATTGGAAGCAAGGGAGTCATTCGATGCCGCGAGCTTGACAGGTGATGTCGAGAAGAGACCAGTAGCCGGAGTTGGCTTCGATTGATCAGTCGGCGTCGCAGCTGGCTTCACCTTCTTCTGTGAGGGTGTTTCAGTCTCGATGCGCTCTTCATCTCGCGTCTTACGCTTGGATGTGGCGGATTGAGCATCGCCAATAGGGGCTCCAATAGTCTCACGAACGCGCATGTAGAATGATATAACGACATCGAAGTCATCTTTGGACGGGTCAAGCTCTGAGATCTTACGCTTGA
Organism: Paecilomyces fulvus; assembly: GCA_029606305.1. Lineage (NCBI taxonomy): Eukaryota > Fungi > Ascomycota > Eurotiomycetes > Eurotiales > Thermoascaceae > Paecilomyces > Paecilomyces fulvus. The sequence goes on from JAPVCG010000031.1 coordinate 362,722, forward strand.
ACGACTCGTTCAACATGCGAACACGGTATAATAACTCGACATCATCATTCAGCTCCTTGCTCAGATTAGAAGGCAGACCACGGGGGCCCTTCGCGCCAAATGTCAACTTTGAGGGAGATGTCTTGTCCTTTGAGACAGTCACGTCAGGCTTGCTTGCCGGAACGTTGGCTGAAGTACTGGTTGTAGATACTGCGCCTTTGATGGTGAACAAACCCGGGCCATTAGTGGTAACAGATGACGTCGAACTGGCAGACGACGTAGAAGGTGAAAGAGAGGCAGAAGGTGCAGCTCCAAACAGACTGGGTCGCTTGGGGGCGCTTGTATCCCCCTCTCCAGCGGTACGCTTCGGCGCGGGCGCGGAATCTGCCGCAGTGATTTCTGGCTTTGGAGCAAAAAGATTGCTGGGCTGGAACGGAGAAGCTGGAGGCTTTTCTTGGGCGGGAGAGGGTGGAGCCGCGGGTTTCATAGCAAAAAGGCCAGAGAATGGGTTAGCTGCCGTAGTCTGCGCTGGAGCTTGATCCGTAGTAGAGGCCGGTTTGGGTGCGAATATATTGGTCGCTGGTGGCTGACCAAAGCTTGATGTAGTACCGAATAGTCCTCCCGAAGGCTTGGGAGCGTTGTCATCGTTTTTAGGTTCAGCAGTAGTGATAGGCGCCTTAGGTTCCTCGGTCTTCGTCTGGTTAAAAGAGAACAGACCGCCGGATGCTGGCGCAGGCTGAGGAGTCGCTGGCTTGGAAGGCCCTGGAAATAGGTTGGAAGATGACTGGAAAGGCTGGAAGGTCGGGGCCGAAGCTGCTGTGGAGGTACTCGTACCAAAAAGAGAAGGAGTCGAGGCTGCTGCTGTTGTTGTTGCAACCGAAGCTGGCATGGAGGATGAGGTCGCAGCAGCGGACGTCTCTGGCTGAGAGATCCTTCCAAAGAGTGAACTACCGGCGGTTGTGGTGGTGGAAGTAGACGATTCAGCTGGCTTCGCACCGAAGGGCGACTGAGGAGTCTTTTCCGTTGAGAAAGATGTCTTGTTCTCGGTGGTACTGGTAGCAAAAAGCGGCTTGTCGCTAGAGCTGCCAAATGCTCCGAAAGTGGGTGGTGGTTGTGATGTGGCACCAGCACCAAAAAGCGGCTTCACAGCGCCTGCCTTGGCGTCTGGGGAAGTCTGCATAGAATCACTAGGCGCAGAGAACGCTGTAGAGTTCCCGAAGAGTGTTGGTTTATTAGCATTGGTCTGGCCGAACAGGCCGGACGCAGGTGCGGTAGTCTGCGAGGTTGATTGACTGAAAAGGCCTCCGGTCGAAGGAGCAGCAGATGGCGTGGACTGGAATGGAGAGGCACTTGTGGTAGATGTATTGTTACCGAATCCACCAAAGACACTCCCAGTGCCGTTCTGTTGAGGCTGAGCTCCGAAAAGACCAGAGGAAGCCGCAGGTTGCTGGTTCTGCGTTTGGTTCGCGGGCGGAAGGTTGAATAGACTGCCTTTGAAGCCACCAAATCCAGGGCCGCCAGACGGCTGATTAGAATTACCACCGTTCATGCTGGCAAACGGATTGCTGACACTTGTGCCAGTGTCGAAAGAGGAGGAAAAATTGAAACTGGAGCCACCACCAGCGCCAAACGCTACAGGCTGCGTGCCGCTGGTGGCAGGATTGGAACTTGCACCAGGAAAGCTCTGCGACTGCCCAAATGTGAAACTGTTCGAGAGGCTGGCAGGCTGGGATCCGCCAGATGTGGAAGAAACAGTGTTTGGATCTAACGAAGTGAAAGGACTGAAGGATTGTTGCGTCGTCGAAGTCGTCGCTGGGGAACTCGGACGCGTTCGTCTGTTGATGGCTTTGATCCTGCAGTTTGAAGGTTAGCAGACGCGTCAAATCGAAGCACAAGCAAGAGTGTGAGCAAAGACAGAGAGAGCAGTGACTTGACAGAGACAAAGAAGGCTAGACTAGGACTCTGAACAACAAGCACAAATAACATGAGCTTCGGGAGGCCGCCGGCTGGGACCCTGAAAGACTTCCACAGCGCCGGCTCCCTCCGCTTAATGAAATCTTCTCCAGATCACTTACTTTCTGTTCGCCAACTGCGCAGCGGTTGCCCGCTGGGGCTTGTCATCTGGCATACTCGACATGTTGAAATCGATTCCCGTTTCCTTTGCCCCCTGAGGACCCTGAGCAGTCCGTTTGGACATCGATGCAATAGATCGATCGCTCGAACAGTGACTCGACTCCGCGAGACCACTCCTGCGCGTTCTTGAGCTTGGAAAACGAGGCTTTTCGCCAACCCCGAGTATGTCCGCTCTGTCTTTTCTACCGTCACCGTATCATGCACGGCCACAGCGCAACCAGCGCGCGTCTATCCCTCTGTGGTTGATTGTGTATATATATAAACCGGAGCAAACGCTTTTGCTTGGGATCAAGCAGCAGTGAGTCACGTCGTGGGCGACTGTCCCGCTGTCAAACCCAGCTGCTGGATTCGGTCAACGCTTCGATGGCGATGATCGCTGTGTATCGCTTTCTGGCCCCCTGAAGTGAGCGGGGAATAACCAGACACCTGTCGCAGTCTATCACAGACACCAGCTCATACGATTCTCGAGTCGCGGCAAACGACGAGTCGCAATAAGGGCGCGTCTAGACGGGGGCGACGGTCAACCGGGAATGAGCACGAATTTGCTCAACCGGGGGTGAGAAAATGTTGGACTAGGAGGAAAGAAAGGCAGAGCAGTTATTATAAATAAGCGCTCTTAATTTTTTTTGCGCTTGATGAAGATGCTCTGCCTTATGGAAGTGCAGCGTTGGTCCGGGGGAGAGATTCTCTCGATATCGGCACTCTTTTTCTCGACGTCGTGCCTTTGAGATCGCGACTGCTGGCGAAAAAGAAAGTCACGTGTTGTTTAAATAAGACCTCCCGTTCTTGGCGCGATGACATAATATTAGGAGGCGATAGTTAAAATAAGTTAAATATTTTATACGCTGTCCTACGACAGTTGCGGATTTGGGTGGAAATCATATCCGCAGGTTCTGTCGAGTGGCAATGTCATTTATTGTCTGGAGATTTCACACTGCGCAGTGCAGGCGGTAGTTTCGACAAACCATTGTCTTCGTTCTTTTATGGATAGAGGCTAAACATTGTGCTGTTGCTGGAGCAGCAGAAGCCTGAAGAGCGGGAGCTAATTTAATAGGTAGTCGATCCATCAGAGCTGTGACCAAGCGTTCATTTGATAACTATCCAGGGATAATCTGGGGTCAAATCAAAGTGATAGTTTCTCATTCCGTCCACAAAGAAGTGAACATGTCAGCAAGGCTAGCACTTTCGATACCTGCTACGTGGGAACGGATTGAAATAAATAAAGATTGACGTCACGGTTAGTATATAAAAGTGATGAATCTAAAGCCATCAAAAAATCTGTGGTAGTCGACACTGGACACATAGTTAGTGTCCAGGTCCATATATCTATGCTGGGCTTACCGTTCTTGTGACCGAACAGCAAATGAAGTATATTCAATAATATGCAAGGGTAATATTTCCTTCAGAGTACAGGAATCCTAGGAGCTTGTGGAGATCACATAAACGGAGATGTCGAGGTCACGGCTAGGGAAGCGGTCGTCCATGATTGCTGACAGCATACAGGGACCATTTGCCTTGATCAAAACTTACCATCCTTCTTCCATCTTCGTTTCTGTGGACGAGAAAAGTTCCGTACTCACCATCCTGATAGTCGTCGGAAGAAGTCAATACAATGTCTCTTTCTTCGTTTCCTGGATTCCCCTCCCCCAACCAGCTTTTGCTGGCTGCTTATCCTCTCTACCTCCTTGAAAGATCCCCAACCGACGAGTCACAATGGAACGCCATTGGCGTGGCATTTTCTCAAGATCCAGTGATACAAGTACTCACTGAGTACTCTCCATTTCTTGAATCTTTGATAGAAATATCATCAGTCCCGGAGCCCCTGGTCTAGGAACCAACCCAACAGCCAACCCAGGATCCTACAGCTGGCATGGTGTTTGTTGATCCTGATGAATCTGTATTCTGTGAAAATCCGCCTATGGCAGCGTACATCTTCAACGGGGATCCTCGCATCGTCTACGTTTCTTCTTTTGTGAGCGATGCCGAGATCCGTTATCTGTCCAAGAATGCATTTCCAGATCATGATAGCGTCGTCAAGTGCATTGAGAGAAGGGTCCAGGGTCTCCAAGAGTGGAAACCTGGAATGAGGATCGAGCTGATGTCCGTCCAACGGTACAAGGTGGACGGTTTCTTCACACATCACTATGATTCGTTCGGGAGAGGTGCTGGCGGAGACAGAACCTCAACGTTTAATGTCTTCCTGGAAAGCAACTGCACTGGTGGCGGCACTAATTTTCCGTTCTTGAAGCCTCCAGAGGAGCAGAGAGGGTGTCCTTTCATTGAGTGTGATGGACAGAATCCCGGTGTGACTTTCAAACTGATTGCGAGAAATGCTATCTACTGGGAAAATCTCAGAGGGGACATGACGGGTTACGAGGAGACTTCTCATGCCAGTGACTTCAGGCACCAATATCGGGTTGAATATCTGGACTTGGTACTGGAGTCCATCTGACGGCACCAGAAAGTATTTGCGTGTTTCTGGGAATAAACGGAGTATGAGTCTATTGGACCTGACCGATTCGCGGCGATATGGAGAACAATAGCGCCAGAACGCCGTTCGTCTCATGTTTAATGGTCTAAAACCAAGCCTACGGCCGAAAAAAAAGTTTCAGAAAGAGATCCAGTTTCAGTGACAACTTGAAACAAACTTCGCTTAGGAGGCGAGGCAACTCTAAATGCTCAACATATTTTCCCACTTCCCAGCCCCCACGGAGGATGTGGTTATGGTTTAGTATAGGTTAAATATCGAAAATGTGAGCCAAGAGACGGTTTAAAGTGCTGCTGGGATCACTTAATATACAACCCTTGACTGCGTTGCAACTGTGCCGCCTTCACACTGTAGAGCATCATTGCTAAATCCGACCAACTCTTTCCCGGCTGCACATACTTGATCCTTCTTACTCCCCATGCAACAAAGTACAGCACTAGCCACACGAAAAATTGAAATGGGTTTCCGAGGGAGTTGAGTCTCCCAGTGGACCATAGAAGTTATCATCGCTGCCTGGTAAACTGCCGTCTCGCTGGTGCTGGCGGGCGTATCAGATAAACGCCTCCATTGGAGCCACGGAAGCCACCTAGGAGTTATAGCAAGTTACAGTATCGAGCAAGGAACATCAGGTCTCGTACGTTGATAGGTAGAAACCCCTGGTTACCCTGAGGCTTCCATCGCTGCGTCTAAAATGACAGGACCATCTGGAGATGAGATCTCTTATGATATGGTCATGTTCATACTAGTTAGTCAGAAGTCATCCGTTCTTTTCTGATGGTGAACTCACTCCAAGCGCCGTCGGGCGAAGCTGCAGAACCCCTGTCAACTGCTGCGCAACGTCGCAGTCGACCATCCGACTTGACACTTCCAGTGGTGAATTATGGTCATCCATCTACAACAATGTAAGGATGAGTGCGACATTTACCCTGTCAGCAATGCCCGTCTCCGCATAAATAAAGAGCAGGCGACATGATCATGCTGGAGATCAGAGATTGGGATGATGCGGGGTAGTGGCCGCTGTCAACGTCCTAGCGAACATTGTTTCGAGTCGAGGCGACTCAGCCAGTCGACCCCTGAAGAAATTCCAGCGTTGTTTTAACCATCTCAGGCACCAGACGTTGTTGTTGGCCGCGTGGTGTTGTCACTCGACGCCGAAATGAACGCCTTTTCTCCTGATCCTGGTTGTCGAGCATGAACAAGCTTCGAGCCAGTCGATTAGTTCCCCCTTGGTGTATCCTTAATCTTAGCCAGGGCCATAAGGCGGCCATGCCTTTGGACAAACCCTTGCTGGCAGTCTTCACGGTCTGTGATTGCTCGCTACTGCAACATTCTTCACAGACGCTAGACCACTGGTGCAATGGCACCTTCTTTGCCAACCAACATCGTTATGTCTGCCAATGTCGCCTGTCATGAACATGCTGTTTTTTTCGTGCTAATGGCGGGTCAGAAGGCCTTTGTTGCATCACTCCTGCTGCCACTAGACAATTCGCCTTGGGACGTGTGGATGCAGCACCCCTTTTTCAGTAAAGAGGCATTTGACAACAATGAGGCAGATGCTATGGAGTGTGGCTTCAAAACGAGGCCCATTCCCGGTAGGTCTCTGAATCCTTTTTGTGTGTCAACCTGCCAAGTGTTCTTTCTTTTTCATATTGTACGGTAGGGTCATAGGAAATGTGTCGTTCTTTGCTTCCTTCTTTCTTGCTGCTGGCTGGCGCGTCTGCTGCGGTAGTACGGTCCACGATCACAGACTGGACGGCGCCAGTCGAGGTCTCCGTGAAGGCTGCTGCTGCCAGTTCATCGTACTGGTTAGAGGATATTACGCATCAGGGGATTGCAGCTTTCAATTCTGATCCTTCCAGTTATGTGGTGTTCCGCAACGTCAAGGACTATGGCGCAAAGGGTAACTATATACCGTTTCTTTCCTTTTCATGTTATCGCTAATCAAGTGCAGGTGACGGTTCCACTGATGATACTGCTGCCATCAATGCCGCCATCAGTGACGGCAGCCGGAACGGGCCCTCAAGTCGCGAGTCTTCCACCACCACTCCAGCAATCGTCTACTTCCCTGCCGGCACGTATGTTGTATCTACGCCAATCATTGATTACTACTTTACCCAGCTCATTGGCAATCCAAATGATATGCCTATCATAAAAGCAACATCAAGCTTTACCGGACTAGGTGTCATCGACGGAGACCAGTACCAGAGTGACGGCAACCAGGGCTGGACCTCCACAAATGTATTCTACAGGCAAATCAGAAACTTGATCATCGATTTGACTGATATTCCTGGAACAACGGCGGCAACGGGTATCCATTGGCCGACGGGGCAAGCGACGAGCATCCAGAATGTGCAGATCCTGCAGAGTTCGGAGTCCGGGACCCAACACCAGGGTATCTTTATTGAAAATGGTAAGATACGCCCCTTCCGAGTAATAAGGTCATCACTGAATGTTGCTGTCCGGAACAGGCTCCGGAGGTTTCTTGAGCGACGTCACCATCACTGGTGGTCTGTATGGAGCTAATATTGGGAACCAACAATACACTATGCGCAACTTGACGATCTCCAATGCTGTAACCGGCATATCCCAGATCTGGAACTGGGGATGGACGTACCAGGGGATCTCGATCAGCAACTGTACAACAGCCTTCTCCATGAATGGTGGTGGATCCAGTGCTCAAACGGTGGGATCGGTCAACATCATTGACAGTACCATTAGCGACTGTTCAGTTTTCGTTACCACTGCCTGGACTACAGGCTCCTCCCCAGCTTCCGCGGGCACTCTGATGCTTGAAAACATCCGACTGGAGAACACTCCAGTAGCTGTCAACAGCACAAGTGGTACAGTCTTGGAAGGAGGAACCACGACAATTAGCAGTTGGGGAGAAGGTCATGAATACACTCCCTCTGGACCCAATACGTTCCAGGGCACGTATACTGCGCCTACGCGAGCGAGTGCTCTCCTAGCGAACGACTCATCCGCTTACTATACCAAAAGCAAGCCTCAGTATGAAGCTTCGCCCACTTCTTCTTTTGTTAGCATCCGAAGCGCTGGAGCTAAGGGGGATGGTTCTACTGATGATACTTCTGCCATCAACACCGCACTAAGTTCGGCAGCTTCCTCTGGCTCCATTGTCTTCTTTGACCAGGGAACATATAAGGTCACCGACACTATCTACATCCCACCGGGTTCTCGCATCGTCGGCGAGTCATACCCTGTGATCATGGCTAGCGGAGACACCTTCTCTAGCAAGTCCTCCCCGGTCCCCGTGGTTCAGGTCGGAAAATCTGGTGATTCAGGAAGTGTCGAATGGTCTGATATGATCGTCAGTACCCAGGGCTCTGCTGCTGGCGCCATCCTCATTGAATGGAACCTGTCCGCGGACTCAGGATCCGGGATGTGGGATGTACATACTCGCATTGGAGGATTCTCTGGATCTGACCTGCAAGTATCTCAATGCCCGACATCTGCAGCAGAGTCTACTACTTGCGAAGCAGCGTATATGGCTATGCACATCACCAGCGCCGCCAAGAACGCATATTTGGAGAATGTCTGGCTCTGGACAGCAGACCACGATATGGATGACGCGAGTAACACGCGTGTTTCCGTCTATACGGGCCGGGGGCTTCTCGTTGAGGGCCAGAATGTTTGGCTGTAAGTTTTGAAATCGTAACCCATCGGCCCCCAACTAGCTTCTGACATCATTCGCATAGTTATGGCACTGCGGTCGAACACTTCTCTCTCTACCAGTACCAGTTTTCCAATGCGAAGACTGTAGTAGCGGGCTTCATCCAGACTGAAACTCCGTAAGTGCCTCATTACCCGCAACAACAAACATAATATCATTATCCTGACCGTTTACAGATACTACCAACCCAGCCCCGACGCCACAAACAGTCCCTATCCAACCAACAGCACGATCAACGACCCAGATTACAGCACCATCTGCGCTGCTGCCAGCGGGAATTGTGATGCTCTGGGTCTTCGCGTGCTGAACAGCCAGGAAATCGTCATCATAGGCGCGGGCCTGTACAGTTTCTTCAACTCCTACTCAACAACTTGCTCCGACGCCGACGAGTCTGAGAACTGCCAAAGCCTCATCTTCAGCGTCGAGGGCAACAGCACCAGCGATCTGTACGTTTACGGACTGACCACTGTCGGCACGACAGATATGATCCTCGTAGATGGTACCGTCATGGCGAGCTACTCGGACAACGTCGACGTTTTTGGTGATACCATTGCCTACTTCACGTATAACACGGGCAGCTAAGCTAAGCTAAGCTAAACTGACGTTATCCATGTGATGAATTCATGAGGTACGAAAAGTTGGGATAGGATATGCTACACGTGCCAGGGCTGAGCTACGGAAATGCCGAGGTAGCACCTGGATATGGATATTTGCTTCTTCTTTTTCATTTCGCGATGAGGTTGTATTAGATGGATGTATATGTTGATCAACCTCATCTGTTTATATTTATACATGGCTTTTCGGTAGGGAACTATATTTCAGATTCTACAATAAATGATCGGTTAGGATTTTGCATTGTAATTTTGTTACCGTCTACGGATAACCTACATCTTAGAATCTAATCTTCAAGCAGGTAAGTCAGATAGTCAGAGATACCGCCATGCTTCTGCACTCTAGTGTGCGATTAGACGATGGATCGGTTATATGTGGTATCATGGTTCATTCATTGGATACTACATCCTGTTAGCACAGCAAAATCCAGACTGATGAGATGACTCTCACTCAAACCAGCCCAGAGTACTATACAAGAGCGATATAAAGATCTCTCGTTAGCCAAGGAACAGGAGGATAGAAGACAAGAGACAGAAATTCACCGCCTGCTGGTCATAACCATCCTTTCGAGGGCGAACATGTGCTTCTCTACCTCTTGAGGGGTTTCCACTTCTCTATCCAATACCCTTATCTAGAACTTGGATCAATGGGCTAGCAAAACAAAGGAATTGCAAATGCAATCCGAAACGGAACGAGGGAATCGCATTCACAGCTTGGCCTTGGTCTGGGCCTTCTTCAGGATGGGGTCCAGCTTGGTCGCCTTCATGATGTTGCCCTTGATCTTGAGCTTGCCGCCCATGAACAGACGCTGAGCGTTGGCCTTGCCGCTGATGAGGGAGCCGAAGTCTTCATCAGAGAGGGTAAGGGTGACTGCGCATCAAATAGACCAATTAATCAATCCATTTCTCATCCTTTTGCGTTCAGACTCGCAATGTATGCTGAACTTCGCATGCGATGCGATGAATGTACTCACCATCAGCCTTTCCATCGGCAGGAGCGGCACCGCGGCCAACCTCGCCCTTGCTCTTGAGATCAATGTACCAGTTCTCCTGCTTGCCCTCCGAGTTCGTAAGGGCGAAGGAGAAAACGGCACCGCCCTGCTTGATGGCGTCCTTGCGCCCGGACTCGTCGGCCTGGAGCGCCTGGTTAATGACGTCGAAAGCAGCGGAAGAGGGGAATGCGGCTGAGATAAATGGATGAAGCATTAGTCGACGCTGCTGCTTGCTTGTGGTGTTCTAGGGGGCAACTTACGGTTCTTGAGAGACATGGTGAATGGTTATTATGGACTGATTCCGTTGGAGAGGAGAGGAGAGATGCGGAGATGTTCCTGTTCCTGTTCCAAAGCGGTCAGGATGCTAAACTTGTTTTTTTTTTTGTAGCTGTGTAGCTGAGATACAACCGAACCAACCTGACACGGGTCAACGCCAACTAATATTAATAGCTGGGGTAAGATATCTGGGGTAGATCAGAAGAATAAAAGAACAGATCGTGCTCAAGTCCTTTATAGATGAAAGCGGAAAGTGGGCATGTGAAAGCTCCGTCGGCGCCGAGGTTTCCCGTCCGGCGATCCATGGGAGTAAACGCGGGGAGTTTCTCTTTGTCTTTGATGCCTTCCACTCAGTGTGATTGCTCACAAGCATTGGTTATTGCTTGCCAGGAATAAAACTAACACCTTGGATGATTCGACCTTTTCTTCCAATATTCAAAGATATCGGTCCAGCAACAGCATTGTCTCAGCCTCTGTGATCATCTACACCTAGAGACGTATCGTTATTCTCTCGATACCGTCAATGACAATCTGCTACCTTGGTAGAATGACAAATCTAGATCCGACAAGGAGGATTACGACGAGACACTTCAGCACTGCTAGTTCAGACAAGTTCCTTAGTTTGGAACAATTGAAACGATTCTTCGGATTTAGTTATCATATATATAACTACCGTTTCCTCATGGCCTCTTCTCAATACAGTGAACAAAATATAAGAGGGTACAACATCATATTTTTTCTTTTCCATTAAAATTTCACTGGATATATAAGTCTAGGAAGGACCTCGAAATCCCCAACGGGCCGATGGTGCTGCCAGCTAAACATCGATGAGCGCAGGAACCGCTTCATATAAATCAAGTCCCGCGTCTTAGATCTCGCTCGCGCCAAGTTGTTGGCACTTTCTTGCAAGCCACGCAGCCGGTCTTTGCGACGCAGTTCCTCCCTAATAGCGATATGGATCTGCTTCTGGTCCGCGTCAACCGGACTCAGAACGATAGGTACTTCCATCACCTCTTCCTGTTTCTCCTTCCAGGCATCACTGCCGGAGATCCGCGTTAACGGTGCAAGGGCATCGTCCCATGTCCCACTTCGGAGGATGACGTCCTCAAAGTCGAACTCCCGGACTGTGTGCCTGTGATCGAGGATGAATGAGGAAATCTGTGAGGCATCCAGGATAGCGTTTTCTAATTCCATATATTGCAGATTGCGCAACTTTAACGGTTTCATTGACATTGCAGACTTCTTAGGACAGGCTTTTGCTGGTGTAGCTCTGGTAGACGGCATGAGACAAGGCTCTGTAGCCAGGGAGAGCGGACAAGGTCCTTTGGCGCCCCTCCAGCGGAAGGAGAATCACTTCACACTAGGGAAACTCTGCAGGTAGGAGTGCAGCAATTTCAAATGGTCCATCGGCTGGCCTTTCGCGTACGGAAAGCTATCCATATGTAGGACAAGCTGTCGAATCTGCGCCCAGCGCTTGCGTGAGCCAGGCGATGCCCCAAATCCCATGTTTGGACGGAGATATAAAAGCGCACCGGGATGAATGGGCAGAAGAGTTAATGTACGAAGAGACTTCAGCGGTGCCTGTTCCACCGCCACTCTTAACGAGATCAGGGCGTAGTCGACGACACTGCGCCGGTAACTATGGGCCGGAGCCTGTCCCTCGCAGGCAATCTTTAGATGCTGCAGGTTGCACATGATAGTGAAGGCGCGGATAAACGAGGGGATGTTGGTAGCCGCGTGGAGGAGCGGCGGATACTGCTTCACCAGCATGTCCGTCATCTCCCAGCTGCCATATTTCGGGATGCTCAGTCGAGATGTTCCCGGAGGATGGATTTGCGGCTCATAGACAAAGGTCTGCTCCGCCCCAGTGACCGGGTCCAGCAGTGGTGGGAGGAAAGTCTCCTGGGTATGAGGGATCTTGAATGTCAGGGATTGGACATGGTGTCCGATCCGTTCCAGCGCAGCCACTGTCGAGGGCCGCGTGAGTGTACTACTTCGGAATTGGACTGCGATGTCTGCGAAGAGGAACGGGGATGCCTGGATGGCGAAGTCACGACACACCAGACGGAGCGAGCGTAGTTCGTCTTTTTCGAGGCAACGTAAGAAAGCTTCGCGAGTGAGATCTGTCTGCCAGAACTGAACGAGGGCAAGTCCTGGTGCCATTGCGACAATTTCTCATTCCGATTGACTCGTGCTGACTGGAGGCGGCAATAGAGTAGTAGTAGATCGCGCCAGTAAGAGTATACAATTGCAGACCGATGAGACACACTGGACGATATGTATATAGGCACAAGATTTACATTCAATAATGATATAGAGTATGAAGTATCCCTGATACTTCCAATCAAATATGCACTGCAGAATCAGAATTGAGATAACAATAAAATCAACAATACTTTTTTCTCCACACCTGAAGAAACAGGAGGCAATCCAGAGGCCATTAATAAACTCACCACAGCCTCAGGGATTTAATCCAGGATCACAAGAGCACAGAACAATTTCTCAGCTAGTCAAAAAAAAAATCCTCTGACCGTCTATGACTCACATATCAAGGAGAAAAACAAAAGGATTCGCTAGTAGCAGCCGATACAACGACCTGCAGTAGGGGCACGCTCGTGGAGAGACGCTCCCGACGTGATGAATGGCCAGAAAGGACTTAGAACGAGGCCGGTGGCAGCGGAGAAAGTCGACAAAAACAGCTTCTCAGTACTCAGTATTGACTGCTGCAACAGGATAATCTTCTTGCATCACTCAGATAAACTAGAGATCATCAAATGTTTCGAAACATCATCTTGGCAGCAGATGCGGGCGTCCAGTCTCAATGACCGGCGCGTATGTGTCTGCTTGGCGCGAACAAGTTGATGGGTGAGATGGAGAGTCTGATAGGCTGGACGATGGAAATCTCCAAGTCTGGAACATTTCGAAGCCATTTAGACTTAGACCCTTTTGGCACCGCGTCGAGAAAACGCGTATAGACGCGGTCGCGCGTATTGGACCCGTTTTATCGCGTTTCATGGATGATTATCGACTTGGGTGGAGTTTGAACCTGATGGAGTAATAAGCTTAATTAACTAGTTATAGTGTTTCTGTTCTTGCATGGAAATGGTATAGAGTAGTCTACGCATATTCCAGAGATAGACGCTTCCGTGGCCAGTGCGAGGCGCAATAGGTATAGATTCCAAACAAAGGGTCATGATCTGCCAAACTGTCATTGGAGAATTTTAGTCCTTAATAGGATTATCATGCAGAATTCTCCTGAAGAGCTGATGTTCGTGTAGTTGAGGAGAAGTCTTGTAGATTATGGGATTCAGAACTTATCATTCCGGTTGCTTCAGGATGGACTGTCTTACATATGGAAGAGGCAGTGGCAACTGCCAACTGCGTTGCACATGGTGAATCACCCTGTAAACCGCGTGTAGAAGAAATTTTTCTTTTCTACCCAGCCGTGGATGATTTGCCTTTTCCTCTCTCTCCTTCACGGCTGTGATACCTAGAGAGAAGAAAGAAGTTGCCACTTGAAGTGACTTCTTCCACTCCCCATACTCCCCATCTGTGTCACATTAACTCTGTCCCCTTATCCCCATTCTTTATCCATTCAGCAGCTGATTGTCCAATTGCATGTTTGCAATATTTCTCTAGAAAGATATCCTGTGTTCCTGGTGGGGGCTAGTCCTCCCGCGTGGCCAACGCAAACTAACTGGAACTGATCGCTTAACTTTTGACCCAACTGAGAATCAGCACTGAGGAAGCTTTCAGCTGCCACCAACCGATCCCAGGCTGTCGTAAGGCTGAGGTCGAAACAGCGCGGGGATCCGACAGGCAGACGAAAGAGTTGGTCTTGCAGGGTACGATCAGGTAATTTACCCCTCCGTTTGACGGTCTTACTCACCTGGTTAGACCCTGTTGCGCCTGCTAAGCACCAACACTTTGCGTTACCTCCAACCTTGCCTGGGGCGGTTCGAGCGGCCACGAAGATACAAAAATCATGGCTCCTCCCTCTGGTGATCCGTCCATGGAGGACCTGATGGAAGATCTCTCGTTACATCACGTCCTACTCCAGAGTCTCGAAGAATCGCAGCCCGATGATATCGAGAGCAAGGAAGAACTCATGGAAGCGATCAAGAACCTGGAACGGCAGCTGGCGCGTCTGCGTGGAGAGCCTCCCGACGGAAATCCCGATCGTTCATCGTCCGCAGTGCCTCCTAGATCTCATCCAGGATCCTCGCATGGGCTGTCACAGGTGGATGGCGGTTCGGACGATAACACTACGGATTCGTTCGGTATTCCAAGATGGGGCGGATCGCAGCAGACTTCGATCAGTAATTCACGGAACTCACCGTCATCCCGGTCTCGTGGACATGTATCCTATCCAGATACTTCGCGACTTTTGCAGCCATTGCCGACACGCAAACGCCAGTACCGGGAGGTTGATGCTGGATATATGGGAGAAGCTTCGGAGCCGGCCTCAAAGCGAACTACCTCAATGTATCCCCGATCGGTTTCGTCGACTCCAACTGCAAGTGTCTCTTCTGCCGGCAATGGAGAAGGTCCCAGATCTCCTGGGGATGCTTTGGATGCCAGCAATGAACTCCAGCAGTTGCTGGGTCTCGACAGTTTAGATACCCTCCGTGACATGCAGAGGCGCCAGCAGGAGGCAGAGAAGTGGCTCGAAGAACGAAGAGAGCAGGAACGTCGGGATGAGGAACTGGCTAGGAAACTGCAAGAAGGATGGATTGATGGCCCAGCATATCCAACAGCCTCGAGCTCTCCTGCTCCCAGTCATGCCACACTTGATTCCTTCGCGATGCCCCCTCCGCGCAGTCAGGGCCTTGATCGTACAGGACGTGATGCTCGACGAGACCTGCGTGGTTTCGATCCTCCAGACTTTTTTGCTCCAGGTTCCCATCGATCCAGTACCCCTTCGGTGAGTAGGCAGCCGATAGAGTCAGCTCCAAGGGATAATATGTCGATGCGACGCCCTCCTTCCCAGTTCGATACTAGCGACAGTGATATTGCAGAGATAACACCCCGAGACTTCGAACGCAGCGCCAGGCAGCCGTCGCGTCCGCCACCTCCCGGGGGGCCTGCCTCCAAAGATATCAAGACTCCAAGCAGCTACCCTTCCTCCTCGTGGAACGCTCCACGGCACAACAATCCAGACATTCGAAGCAGCTCGAGTAGCACTACTATGCCGCAGTATGTTTACGGTGGCGATTCAAACCCAGCTATTTCCAGGAACAGCTGGTATGGACCCAATGTGCTTCAGAATACTATGGCGAGACTCAACGAGGCGAGAAAGAATTTGTTTGACAATGCAAGTCATATGTACAACACGTTTTCGGGTCCTACGTCGTCAACCAGCTTTGGCCAGTACTATGGCGATATCATCTCCACATTTTCAGGCTCAGGCCTTGGTGGTGACTCCAACGAATATGATTACCTGAGGGACAGATATCGGGATTTGTACAACGACTTTTCCTCTGACCCGAAAAAGACGACGGAAGAAATCAAACAGCTATTGGAGACCATTAGACCTGACATGGAACTCGCCATGGCGGGACAGGAAGGTACCCCGGAAGCTTTGAAGTATCCCTTGATGCAACATCAAAAGCTAGGTCTTGCATGGATGAAGTCCATGGAAGAGAGCGAGAAGAAAGGAGGAATTCTTGCTGATGACATGGGCTTGGGCAAGACCATCCAAGCTCTCTCTCTTATCGTCTCACGGCCCTCTTCGGATCCGGAACGAAAGACAACGCTGATTATTGCGCCTGTCGCTCTGATGCAGCAGTGGAAGCGGGAGATCGAAAGAATGCTCCGGCCCGGAAAGTATCAGCTATCCATATATGTACTTCACGGTGATAAGCGTGCTGTCAAATATAAGGATCTGAAGAAATACGATGTTGTCCTCACCACCTTTGGCACCATGGCTTCGGAATTTAAACGCAGGGAAGAGTGGGACGATCGGCGACGCCGTAACGCGAACATCTCTGCTGATGCTTATAGCCTACCCATACTCGGGCCTGGTAGCAAGTGGTACCGTACGATCATTGACGAGGCGCAATGTATCAAGAATCGGAACACAAAGGCTGCTCTGGCGTCTTGTTGTATTGACTCGACGTATCGATGGTGTATGAGCGGTACTCCGATGATGAACAGCGTGGGTGAACTCCATTCATTGCTTAGGTTCCTCCGCATCCGTCCGTACTGCGAATTGGAGAGGTTCAATGCTGTGTTCACGCGACCCCTTAAGAGCGCCAGCACCAGCGCTCAAAATAAAGCCATGCAGCAGCTGCAGGTGTTGTTGAAAGCTGTCCTTCTCCGCCGGACCAAGACTTCACAGATCGATGGCAAGCCCATCTTGCAATTGCCGCCGCGAATAACTGAGAAAGTTCATGCTGTCTTTAGCAATGATGAGCAGG
Organism: Paecilomyces fulvus; assembly: GCA_029606305.1. Classification (NCBI taxonomy): domain Eukaryota; kingdom Fungi; phylum Ascomycota; class Eurotiomycetes; order Eurotiales; family Thermoascaceae; genus Paecilomyces; species Paecilomyces fulvus. Next base: position 379,308 of record JAPVCG010000031.1, read on the forward strand.
AGCTATACCAGGCTTTGGAGACCAGGACTCAACTCCAGTTTAACAAGTACCTTAAAGCAGGAACTGTTGGGCGGAATTACTCTAACGTTCTTGTGCTGCTTCTCCGACTGCGACAGGCGTGCTGCCACCCACATCTGCTCAGCGATTTCAGTGTAGATGTCAATGCTAGCACGGGAGAACTCGACCTGGTTGCCAACGCGAAGGAGTTTAGCAAAGAAGTCGTGATCAGGCTGAAGGACAATGAAAATTTGGAATGTCCAGTTTGCATTGATGCAGTTGAAAATCCGATCATTTTCTTCCCTTGTGGACACAGCACATGCGCCGAATGTTTCGCCAGGATTTCGGACCCAGCTTTAGCTGTACGCCTGGGGCATGACGGCTCCGTCGATGTCAAATGTCCAAACTGTCGCTCCAAGGTCGATCCGAAGAAGATTACAGATCACGTCTCCTTCAGAAAGGTCCATTACCCGGAAGAGGGAGGCGGAGATGCTGCAGGTGAAGCCCAAGAAGAGGTCGGCGACGAGGACGATGATGACAGCGATGATGATGAAGTTGACAATGAGAGTCTCTCTCGTTTCATCGTCGACGATGAGGATTACAGTGAGGGGAATTCGAAGAAAGCGAAGGGTAAGGGTAAAGCAAAGCGTGCTCGTGGCAAGAAGCGGACCTTGGCAGAGCTCAAGAAAGAAGGCATGAAAAATGCTAAAGCAAAGCGCAAGTACTTGCGCCGTCTTGAGAAGACCTGGGTGACTAGTGCCAAGATTGAAAAGACGCTGGAAATCTTGGAACAGACAGAGAGCCGCAACGAAGGAGAGAAGACGATCATCTTCAGCCAGTTCACTTCACTTCTTGACCTGCTCGAAGTGCCGATCATGCGTAAAGGATGGCGATACCGACGCTACGACGGTAGCATGAAGCCAGCTGAACGCAACAGTGCCGTTATCGACTTCACCGACAATGCAGATTGCAAGATCATGCTGGTGTCACTCAAGGCTGGAAACTCCGGTCTGAACCTTGTGGCTGCTTCCCAGGTCATCATTTTCGATCCCTTTTGGAACCCTTATATCGAAGAACAGGCAATCGACCGCGCACACCGTATCGGCCAGATGCGAGAAGTGCACATCCATCGCATCCTGGTGCAGAACACGGTTGAAGACCGCATTCTCGCACTACAGGAGAAGAAGCGAGAGCTGATCGAGGGTGCTCTCGACGAAAACGCGAGCAAGAACGTGTCCAGACTCGGAACGAGAGAGTTGGCGTACCTCTTCGTAAGTACTTCTAAAATCTGCCTTTACATATACAGTCTACTAACTACCTTTAGGGAATCCAAAGCTAAACTCGGTGATGAGCACCACGGTACTTTATCTTTCTGTGCTGTATTCGAACGCTTTCATGCTTGCTTGTTTTCTTTTTCCATGATTCAGGCTTAATGCCTTAGGGAGATACCACGGAGCCCGGCGTTTCCTTCGTTGTACACATCAATAATGACCCTGTTTAATCGATCTACACCCGCAAAGATACCTACCGCCACGACCAGTCAGTCAGGCTAGATTTTCTAAACGCCCATGCACATGAAGCCCTTTACCCTTTTTTTTCAACTTATTTGTCTACTATTTTCTTCTAGACTTTGTTTCTGGATCTGGAGGCACACAGGATCCAAAAGATGCAATAATGCTTGTTACATAACTCTGATGAGAGACAGAACAAAGAACTGCTAGGTGGCTCCCTACATTTGATTTGTTCGTAGGTTCTTCTAATCGTATGGCACTGTGTCGTCTACTTCCCATCTAAATACTTGGTTGCTTGATTGATTCGTAGATATTTCTCGTAACTACTTCGTCGTATTTAATCGTTACTTGTATAGAGTTATCTATGGCGCACCCCTCCGTATTCACCCCCTTTCCCCATACTCGGAGACAATGAAGACGGGTGCTATAAGGTTAGCTCTGGTGAAGCTGATACTCCCCTGAGATGAAATAAAACCCCATGTATGGGATGGAGTGTCTTCGTTGTCGTTCCTCGGGGTTCAAGTCCTTATTTTCCGGACTATGCTAGACTGGCGATGGTCAGCAGTGTAGAGCAAGAGCGTCATTGCAGGAAAGGCAGGTAAGGGAATGAGGAGAAATATATCTATCTTACCATTACCCTCGAATATTCAAGCGTCCTTGCCCCCTTGCCATGCTAGCTGGGTGTAGTGAAGCTAAACGGCGAGACAGTTCAGGCAGCTCGACTTCGGTAGAATCTTATTTTTCCAGTGTTATATTAAATTATTCACGAAGCGACTTGTGCACTTCCTTCAACCAATTCTCCTTGCGGAATGATCTCTCTTCTGACCTCCACGTTCCCATCCAAGCCAGCAGCCGATATAATCGCCCAACGAAGCGCGTTGACTCCTAACCTCTGGCCTGGTCCTACGGAAGTCTCTCCACTGCAGGTCACAATCTCACCCAGAGCTCCAGGACCCTCTACTCGGCCATCAGGCTGTACCAGCGGTCTGAGATCATGGAGCGTCTGCTGCAGTTTCGTGATATTGGCTGGCGTCACTCCACCTTTCGCCTGTTTCTTGTTCGTAAAGAGAAATTTGTCGACTTTCGATAGCACGATCTGGTGAGGAATGGCATATCTTCGAAATAACATCAGGAGGTCTTGATCGATTTTCTTTAAGCCGTGCACGCTGTCGATTAAGAGGAAGGCTCGTCGAAGTCTGACCAGTAGAAGGAAGGTATGCATTAGCGAATGCGTTTTTCTCTCTCTCAGGAACCATCTTACTGTTTTCTTCCCTGAAGATATTTCATAATTTCCATCCCCCATTCCTCTCTACTCGCCTTTCCATAACCTGGCATATCCAGTAGGACGATCTTCGATTCTCCACCCTTCGTACCTCCGATCCCGAACGCATTCATCTCTCTCGTCCTTCCTGGTTTCGAAGACGTCCAACACATTTCCTGGCCCATGATTGCATTTAACAATGAGCTCTTCCCCACATTCGATCGACCCAGAAAGGCGACTTCGGGTTCTATCGACGAGAGAGGCGTTGTCCGGAACTTGGCAGCAGACCAGAGCTTGATCGGGGAATGTCGCGACGGAGCGAAGAACTTCTCCGCGTAGGCGAGTTGGGACGCATTGGGGGCGGGAGTATCCCAGTAATAGGAGAGATCGGAAGCAGCAAGGTCGCGAAGGGGGATCTTCGTCGAGGTCGCATCACTGTTCGAAGTGGTTGCGGATGAGAATCTCCGTACGGAGAGGTATCGCGATGTCCTGCGCAGACAGGCCCTGCATATGAATGGTTCATTCATGATGGCCTGCTCGTCCCCACGGTAACAGGATTGATCTCGAGAGAAAAAAAAACTCAGTAAATAGAAAGCAAAGAAAGCCTGGATCTGAGCTTCTCCGGATTTTCCAATTTCGGTATCTGCCTCAGGCATTACCATGGAGGTCGGGTGGAGCCGAGTCTACACTGGTCCGTGCGAGCTCACCTCTCGCCATCATTGGAATAGAGGTTGGTGCCTACTGTGTCTGCCTAGTAGTACCTCCTTCCACAACCCTTCCTCAGACTGGAACTTAACACAGACAACTATTCGGTTTCTCTCACAGCAGATACCAGGAAATGCGTGCTGTTTGTTCTTTTATCTATTATCTACTTGTCTCTGCTGCCAAAGTACTTTTTATCAAGCTCTCATCGAGCTCCCATCGACTTCACATCAACTTCACATCAAACTCGCATCAAACTCTCGTCAAACTGCATCAGCCTCGATCATCTATTTCGGTATGGAGAATGTTCCGCGTCTAACCTCGAGCGAGCTTGGAGCTCCCGCAGCGCTGCCTACGCCGCCGCTGTCCCCTCGAAAACGGCGTAGGGAGCTCCGGGAATCGGAGGAAACCTCAGGTTCGATGAGTATTGAGCAGTACATCCTGAGAACTGACCCGTTTCGCTCCACTACTTCTTTGAATCCACTTCCTTATCCCATAATGTCGACCCGTGGTCCAGAGGAAATCATAAAGAGAGTCGAAGATCTCCAGCAAAGAATTGGTTACGGCCTCCTCGACCACGGCGTCTCCAGGTATAGAATCTCGGTTGAAGACATCTCCAAGCCCGGCTATCCCGGAGGAGATGAACCTGTCTCTACACTCCGTGTCGTTATCAGTGACGATACGGGGATCCCATTTGGACCAATAAAAGATATGATTTACGATATCTTGTCCTCGGATGGTCTCTCAGGATTAGCCATCGAGGTAGCAGACATTCTTAAATGTTTCCAACCTTCTCTCTTTCCGATTCTCCCCACTGATCCCACTGTCGGAATCTATCGACTCATCCGTGACGAGCTGGCTGAGATCCTGTCAAGAACATTAGGACATGCCTGGAGATCAATGTGTCTGTTTGTTGTCGGCATTACAGAGAACAAGGCTAGTCCTACCATCGTTGTGATGGTCGATCCAAGAACTGAATATGACTGGTCGCGTCTCGAGGGGTTATTCGTGTCTCGGTTGGCCAGTTCACTGCCCAGAGATCTTGCGATTAATGTTGAATTTCTTCCTGGAGGCTGCGGTGAGATCCCAGCTCCCCTACCTTCGACAATGCCAGGGGTGTCATTTCGAGGGAGGATAGCAGCAAACTTGCTCCCAGAGGCGGGTTGCAGCATTGGCATAAAAGGAGAAATCGGCGGTGGCTCACTGGGAGGCTTTGTCACGCTAAAATTTGGCGACAAAATCCATAAAGGTTTCCTCACAAACCATCACGTTGTTCAACCACCTAGTAATGCGAGGCCGACGGAAATCAGGCACACTGCCCGTTATGGATATTCATACTTTTCTGCATCTCAGCAGAAGCCCAATGTCCACTACTTTGCGATCAAAGATGTCATAGCCACAAAGAAGGAGCTAACATCATCAATTGAATCATTGTCTCTTGAGATCAACCGTATCCGCCAAGAAGATCGTGACAGAGAAGCTGCGCAAATGAGACCGATGCCGGGTAGAGACAGATTCATTAATGGTATACAGATGATGTTAAATGCCGATCAGAAGATGCTAGAGAAAGTTGAAGCCATGCCCAAGGAGTTGGGACAGGTTCTTGTTTCATCAGGACGAGCTGTCGATGGCCGACATATCTTAGATTGGGCCTTTGTTGAGCTGAAGGGACCACAGAGAGATCAAGTCTTTGAACAGAACATTCTCCCAAGTGTCTCTGTAACACAAAACCCAAGATCTTACTCCAATGAAGGGGCCTATATCTTTGAAGGTGAAATCACATCATTTGGTGCGATTACTCCTGGTGAGTGGTACCTTAAGCGGGGAAGGACCACTGATGTTACTGCCGGCGTGTGCAATGGCGTGGAGGCATATTGTAACTGGAGTGACGCAGACCGTCTCAGGTATGATGTCAATGGCCATGAAGTCAAGATGACACAGGGGTATACTGAGGAATTTGTGATTCTCAGTAAGAAACAGGGTGTTAGTGGTTACGCTCAAAGTACTTTCTGTGAACCAGGAGACTCTGGATCATTTGTTATCAATCGATTGGGCCAAGTCTGCGGACTTCTGTATGGCGAACTAAATGGCCAGTGTGGGCCACTGAACGCCTATGGTCATCTCAGTGGAACAATTTATGTTGGAGCAGGACTTGTCACGTGCATGACACACCTTCTACCTTCTGTTGAAGAGAAGACAACTCGTTTCGATAGTCTTAAGAGAATAATTCAAGGACCTGCTGTCCTGGACTTGGCGCACTGACTCGTGGACTCTTGTCTTCTTTCAGCACATCCGACTTGGAGGACTCCTAGTAGGCGGTGGTGGAGGATGGGTATGAACACCATGGGAAGACCATATATACCATGGTGTTGTATTCAAATCCAATGGAATAAAAGAGTTGAATTCCACTGAACATGAACATGAAACTAATTTGGCGGGGTTTCGATGAGGTGCCTCTAAATTAACTATTTAGAGACCGGTTTAGAATAATTGGTTAGCAACCACTTACCACATTCAGGTTGCCTTGCGCCTGTGGCTTTGATCACATAACATTTTTCTGCTTCGGTCACTGGTACATTCCCTGCAAATAATTGTTCCAATAATGGAATATCAACTTGTGTAATGCCTTGGAGTGATTTATAATAATGCATCCCCTTTCGTGAAATAGAATAATGTTTGCAAGTAACAAAGGGAAATGGGGGCCCGTCGATATCCTATGATCAGTTAGTAACCATTTGGCAAGCAATTAGGAATAATAGAGAGTTTTACAGATTGTGTAGATCATTTGAAAACAGGATGGCATGATCCATGTGAAGCTGCACAAGGTTGTCGAGTAAAAACATGTAGAATTGATCGATATAATCTAATAATTTGATTAGTAAATTATATTATTAATTAAAATAAAAACAGTACTTACGCATACGCATTCATTTCTGCTTTTGGCGGGAATTGGTTCCGAACCGAGTCGGAAGTGGACTGGAAACGATTCAAAAAATCGTCGTCGACTTTAGTATGCTCGAACCGTTGTAGGTCGGCATGTAAATATTGACAAACTTTGACTCCGGAACATCTCCATCGATAGCGATCACAAAGACTATTAAGAAAAAAGGATCTTTGTTTTTTTATTGGCTGTTTTAAGCTCCTGCAGTATTGAACCTATTATATATATTAGTATAAATGGTTGGCAAAGGGTCGATGAATCGTCTTTTATAAACTGATTCTTACCAGTTGAATCTCCTCCTCGATTTGTTTCCGTGTTTTCCCTTGTGCGGAGACAACATATGTGTAACCGTAAACATCGCTGGTCGGATATTCAGGCAATGCATGAACATAATCCAAATGGTATGTCATTAGTGCTTTCTTTCCCCCCGCACTTAGGGGCATGAGTTGTTCAATACGAGGCATATGGGGCTAACCGATTAGGAACCAGTTAGCAAGCAGTTGTGGACCAATTATAAAAAGCCATTAATTACCGTTTCCTCTGGAGACCTGTTGTTGTCTTCAGAGACAACAGCTGCTTCAGTCTTTGCAGCCAAATCCCTAGGGGGTGTAGCAGATGTGAATGACTCCATGGTTGGATAGAAATAAAGATTGCAATCGGTTGGCAATCGATTAGGTGCTGTTTGTGATGAAATAGAGAAGAAGAAATGGAAATGAAACTCAATAATCACGACAAGTAATTTATAGTTAGGGTGGGGTGAGCTCGCAGGAACCAATCCCAAAGGCGCAGTTTCGCCGAGGTCTCCGTCCCCGACTGACTCCGCCGCATCAACTCTGATAAGAGCTCCAGGTTATTCAAGCAACACGATAGCTGGAACATATAGGAATTCTTATAGGACTTGATCTGCATTGTTGCGCCTGACGACATTTCTTATTTTCTGCAAACATGATCAACGCCGTCCTCGTCTTCAACAATAATGGGCAACCTCGCCTGACCAAGTTCTATACACAGATTGTAAGTATTTCCTGAACATTTCGTTTGCCTCCTCTTCTGGCCATTTGCGCATCTGGAAGGCATTGCTAATTGCATATGCGCGCAGGATACCCAGACGCAACAGTCTCTCATTGCGCAAATCTACAACCTCGTCTCCCAGCGTCCGTCCACAGCTTGCAATTTCCTCCCCCTACCTCCCTTGCTATCCCAGGGCGCTCGCTCTACCGCTGCAAGTGGACCTTCCGATGCCCCGACTCAAATCACCTACCGCACCTATGCTACTCTGTCTTTCATCATGATCTCTACATCAACCGAGTCACCGCTCGCGTTGATCGACCTCATCCAGGTTTTCGTCGAGGCGCTGGATCGCCTGTTCGAGAATGTCTGCGAGCTGGATCTCATCTTCGGTTTCGAGACAATGCATGCAACTCTGAGTGAAATGATCGTCGGAGGCGTGGTGGTCGAGACAAATCTGGACAAGATTGTTGCAGGCGTCCGTGCTCAGGAGGGAAATAAAGGAAAGAGGAAAGCTGTGGAGGCCGCGAGCACTGTTGGGAGGACAGGACTTCCGGGTCTGGGAGCATGGCGCTGAATATACCCTGTTTTCTGACGAAAGGAGCCTGCATTCTTCTCCGGTTGCGTTATGAGCTCGATGGGTTGCATGGAGGCGTTCTACTGCTTGTATGGAGTATATTGGTTATCTGGACTTGGAATTTTCTCTACAGAGAAAAACTGTATTATTCGGCATGGGCATAGTGATGGTTTCTTGACTAGTTAAATCGTTTATTGGCATAGAAAAGAGGGGGCTATTGACCGCGTATTGGCCTCTCCTAAGACTAAGCTATGTGACCTTTCGTCTTTATATAGCTTTGGTTATTTATAGTGGATGGATCGATTAAAGCAGCTCAGGGAAGCCATTATTATTTCTCAAGAATTGCTTTCCAAGGATCTCGATTCCTAAGGCCCCAAGACTGTTGTAGGGCATACCCTAACATCACCACGTGACCCAGCCCTGCTCGCTTGTTTCCGCAATCTTTAGTGCGGCCCACAGTTGCGACCATCGAGAACTTCTATAACTTGTGCACATCTGCTCCTCTCTTTTTCTTCCTTCGTTCTGCAGTCGTGTCACCCAGCGCAGTGGTCAATCAGTCGACAACAATGGTGGTAAGCTAAATCAATCCGACTTGACTCTTGATGAGTCTTCTTGTTCTCTGCGAGACGTCGTGAGACTTCTGTAGTTGAATCGTTGAAGATTCAGTCACAATGTCTCGAAAGCAATTCCGCCGTTCGCACATTTCCTGAAAATGGGTTGTGCATCGGTGATGATCTGGCTTGAGCCATGGGGGTAGTAGAAATACTCCTTCATGCGCTCTCTAGAGTTCAAAGAAGATGCCGTAATTGGTGAACATGGTTCGCTGACATCTTCTTTTCTCAATGACAGCCTCCCAAGTCCGGTAAGAAGGTCGCTCCCGCGCCCTACCCTCAGGGTAAGGCCGGTGTTAGCAAGAAGGCCGCCAAGGTATGTACTAACCTGCATCAATCAAGTATATGCTGTGAGTTTGCGTGCTAATTGACTCGATAGAACCCTCTCATCGAGAAGCGTCCCCGCAACTTCGGTATCGGCCAGGACATCCAGCCCAAGCGCAACCTGTCCCGCTTCGTCAAGTGGCCCCAATATGTCCGCCTGCAGCGCCAGAAGAAGATCCTGAACATGCGTCTGAAGGTCCCTCCGGCTATCGCTCAGTTCCAGAACACCCTGGACCGCAACACCGCCGCTCAGACCTTCAAGCTCCTCAACAAGTACCGCCCTGAGTCCAAGGCCGAGAAGAAGGAGCGTCTCCACCAGGAGGCCACTGCTGTTGCTGAGGGCAAGAAGAAGGAGGATGTCTCCAAGAAGCCCTACGCCGTCAAGTACGGTCTCAACCACGTTGTCGGTCTCGTCGAGAACAAGAAGGCTTCTCTCGTCCTGATCGCCCACGACGTTGACCCCATTGAGCTCGTTGTCTTCCTCCCTGCCCTCTGCCGCAAGATGGGTGTCCCGTACGCCATCGTCAAGGGCAAGGCCCGTCTGGGAACTGTTGTCCACAAGAAGGTAAACAACCTTGCTCGCCTCTTTATTCCAGATCATCTCTGACAATTATTCCAGACCGCTGCCGTCCTCGCCATCACTGAGGTCCGCGCTGAGGACAAGTCCGAGTTCGCCAAGCTCGTCTCTGCTATCAAGGAGGGCTACAGCGACAAGTACGAGGAGAACCGCCGCCACTGGGGTGGTGGTATCCTTGGTGCCAAGTCCATCGCCGCCCAGGAGAAGAAGCGCAAGGCCGTTGAGAACGCCATCAAGCTCTAAGTGGTCTCACTTAGATATTGAACACCAAAAAAAAGTTTCTACTCGGAGTCAGCGACTTTGAAAGGCGTCTTTTCTGTTTTCAACTTTGTTAAGCGGAAATGGGAAAAGGGCACTTAATGACTGTCATGGCACACTTAGCTTAGATCGACGGCACGCCTGGCGTTCCGTCCCGAGTTAACCTGAAAAATCCATCTCGATGGCAAAAAAAAAAATTCACGTCAGCTCGGGCAGTTCCTTGGTTCTTTCTTTCCAGTTGCAGATACCCATGAATGCATTTCAAACTCATCTTGCAATCTTGCTCTTACCGATGTGGAAGCATTCGTGAACTCTGCTTCGTAGGGTAAAGTCAGCTGTAGCCTGTAGTATGTAGAGAGCCACCCACGGACCTGGTGGTAGGCAGTGTAAAACTTACCCCCCTGGCCAAAAAGCACCAGAGCGTCTCCAATCCGTCTAATATATCCCCCAGCAAAGCTACTAGACCTACTAAACAAAACCTCCTAGCCAAACGGAATATTACAATCTACTGTACTACAAAGAAACCAAAGAACGTCACTAGAAATAAGTGAAGCTATTTATAATTAATTTCTGTTGAAAGCTATTTTCTCCTTTTCGATCTCTTCGAAGCCTAGAACATAGAAAGGAGTAAGTCGGACCTCAATGATGAAGAACGAAAATTCAAATTCAATTCAGCAGGGTATCAGGAAAGGACGACAGGATCGGATCGGATCGAACCAGACGAAAATGATACGGTGGGTAACACCGCACGTATGTACGTAGGGAAAGTTGAGAGAAATAAAAAGAGACAAGGAAAGGGAGTAAGTAAGCAGGTGGGTGTGGATGGATAGGATAGGATAAAGAAGATTATGTACGAGAAAGTGAAGAAGGCTCGAAGTAATAAATGAGCTAGGTAGTACTCAAGGGTTTGCGGATGAGGATGAGGAATGGAATGGCTAGAGAGAAAGGAAGGGAGAAAAATGGGAGGATGTGGAAAATATTTCGGATGGGTTTGTTTTGAATCCCCTGGTCTATCTTATGAGTTCGGTTCGTTATCACGTTTCTTCCGATCCTTCTTCCACTTTGTGTTGAAATGATTATGTCTTTTCCACGGTATGCTCTGGCTTCCTATGAAGCAAAGACCCGTACACTCAAGTCTACACTACCTGTGGCAATCACGCATCTGATCGCTAGTTTGCTCGGGTCGTCCTTCTTCGCCCCGTTCGTCAGAGGTGTGGAAGAACCGTTGGTGCTTGCATCCCCGTTGGCTGCTGCGTCCTTGACAATACTAGGCGCCCATCGGATGCAGCTGACAAAGTGACCGTGGACATTGTCGATCGTTCGAACGCACTTGCACTCCTGGGTCAGGTCCCAGCAACGGATCGTCTTATCGTCCGATACAGATACGAGATATTTTCCTCCGGGATGGAAGACTAGGGCACGCACCCAGTTGTCGTGTCCAACCAGCGTCTTAATCAACGTCCCTCGAGAGTCCCATAGTCGAATGGTCTTGTCTCGCGACCCGGTAGCAGTATATTCAGCCAAGGATGATGCAGGTGGTGGCTTCTTGAGACCAGCAAGTGCAGCCAAGTGAGGGTATGCTGTAGCAGGGGCGAACGCAACACACTCGACGACGTGCTCGTGGCCAAGGAAGGTGGCTTTCGTCTCCCCAGAAGAGATATCCCACAGTCTGGGTATTCGGTCATCTCCAGCGGAGAAGAGGAAACGGCCATCTGGAGATGGGGAGACATCACGGACCCATTCCAAATGGCCCTGCAGTGTCTTCACGCAGTATCCAGTTGTGACATCCCATATCCGCAAGGTTCTATCTCTTGACGCGGAAACGAGAAGATTTCCAGACGTGGGCGAGCCAGCGGCCCCCGACGGAATAAATCGGACTGCAGAAACACTGTGGTCATGACCGGGAAGGGTTCGTATGTTCTTGTATTCATCAGATGGATCCCACAGTTTGATTGTTAGATCGGACGAGCATGATGCAAGCAAGGTACCCCCACGAGGTCCGCCGTAATCCACATCCAGAACTGCTCTAGTGTGGCCCTTGATTGTCCTCTCTAGCTCACCCAGCTCCCAATCCCAGATCTTGATCGTCGTATCTTCGGAACCGGACGCCAGAGACGAGAAAATAGGGTGGAACGCAACGCAGGTCACCGGGCTACGATGTGACTGAAGATCATGGCGAGGCGGGGCACGAGGTAACCAGGACACAGGGTCTTGGTTTCTCCGGGAGAGTGAGATTGGTGTGGCAGAATCCAGCTCTGACTGCAGCGCAGCACATCTTGATTCTAGATCCATTATCTGAAAGGCAGCGGGGTATGGTCAGTCAAGTCCTGCTTGTTACCACAAAAGGTGTCTTCCCACCTTCTTCTGCAAACGGACCACACTCGTCCATTTCTTCTCCAGTAGCCCCGCATACTTCTTAGTTGTGGCATCATCCAGTGTAATCGAATCTGCCAGCTCCTCCCTCAATGCAGCTGAGCTCTTGGGAAGATTGGCGGAAGACAAGTAGGCTATGATGGATTTGTGGCTGCACAGCAATCAATTAGCTTCTTATCGTGTTTTTCAGCATTTCCCTGAACCACCTACAGTTCCTCCGCCTGCCGCGACGTGAGTAGTTGGCTCATGATCGCGGCAGAATTGAGCGCAGTGACCCCAGACAGTCGATGTTAGAAACGATCATCCGCAACCGTCAGCGGTGGTTAGAAATTCAGCCCCTGAGCCTGCAACCACGGAGATCTGGCGGCGTACTCCTTTGCAAATATGATCTCTTGTGGGTTTGTTTTTGATCAGGGGCCAGAAACGTTAGGTATTTGATCGGGCAGCGGTCAGCGTGCGGTTCCTGCAGGACAAAGAACAGCGGCACGGGGCAAGGGATTTCGATGCAAAGCAAGAATATAGAATTCCAACAGACTGGATGTTAAGATGAGAGTGGATGATGCCAGTTCTGTTGTGTTTCGCGGGGAAGCGTCCAGAGTCTGTGATGGGCATCTGAATGCCAAGCCAGGATTCCCTTGGGTCGCAAAAGTCATCACAGCGATGGGAGCCACGGGCACTTTGTTGACGTCCGACTTCTTTGACTTTCTTTTCTCCGCACATCTTCTTGCGCACCACAGCTCTAGGTTGTTGAAGACAGAATTCATCATAAAGACAGTTTGTTTATCTATTGCATGACGGCAGTTCTTCTGTGCACGGAGACGGCTTCCTACAGATATACGCACACTGTGCATTAAGCCAGTGGAGCGCATTGGACAGGTCTTTTCTGTCCTTCTAGACGCAAGGTATGTTCCTTCTTGCCGATGATATCCTTTGTAGCAGTTTCATGAAGGTTTTCCCCGCTTGTCCTATCCGAGAGGTGACACAGATTGAAGGATTGTTTGGTGCAGATGCTAATGAGATACGTTACTCAAGTGAACTGCTCCAGGTAATTCTCCTCAAACAACCGTGAATATGGCGGAGGGAGAAGAGGATTTCTCCTCTTTGCCATTGCCTGATCGCTTTACACACAAGGTGCATTGTCCAGCGTACCCCGCTATACCATGTCAACAATGCTGACCCGTCGTCTCATAGAATTGGAAAGTCAGGAAGGAAGGCTACGAGGATGCTGCAAAGCAGTTTGAGAAGACACCCGATGAATCTGACCCTGTATTCAGACCGTTCTTGCAGGACCCCGGGCTATGGAAAGGCGCCGTTGCGGACTCCAACGTCGCCGCACAACAGGAAGGTCTCGCCGCCTATTGCGCCTTTCTGAAGTTTGGCGGCATCCAAGCATGCACAAAGTATGTTATATCTGGTATTGTCCCTACAGGGGTTGGCTAACTTGTCTAGAACCCGAGGGGTCACCGTGGGTGCCATCGTGGAGAAGGGTCTGCCGTCGATGCGTGCCGCCGCCAAGGCGAATTCGCTCGAAGCTCTACTGCTCTGTATCGAGCTGGACAAATCCGAACCTGTTATCGAAGATCTCCTCCCCGCTCTCTCGCACAAACAACCTAAGATTATCGCCGCGGCGCTGGCAGCGTTGACTGCTATTTACCATAATTATGGCTGTAAGATCGTGGACCCGAAACCGGTCCTCAAGGCGCTGCCCAAAGTCTTCGCCCACGCCGATAAGAATGTGCGAGCGGAATCACAAAACCTCACCGTGGAACTTTACCGGTGGCTGAAGGAGGCGATCAAGCCAGTGTTTTGGGGGGAACTGAAGCCCGTGCAACAGCAAGATCTCGAAAAGATGTTCGAGAATGTCAAGCAAGAACCTCCGCCAAAACAGGAGAGGTTTACGCGAGCACAGCAAGAGGCGATGGCCGCTGCCAGTGCCGCTCCAGGCGGTGATGAAGGTGAGGGCGGAGAAGGGGAAGAATACGGCGAGGAGGAAGGAGGAGAGATGGATGCCTTCGACCTCGCGGAGCCGGTGGATGTCATGCCTAAGGTGCCAAAGGACCTGCACGAGCAGCTGTCCTCTTCGAAATGGAAGGACCGGAAGGAGGCGCTGGATGCATTATACAACGCACTGAATGTGCCAAGGATCAAGGATGGTGCCTTCGACGAGATTGTGAGGGCACTGGCCAAATGCATGAAAGACGCGAACGTGGCTGTAGTCACGGTTGCGGCAAACTGTGTCGACCTGCTCGCCAAGGGCCTCCGCAAGGGATTCGGTAAATACCGGTCGACTATCATGGCACCTATAATGGAACGATTGAAGGAGAAAAAGCAGTCGGTAGCTGATGCTCTCGGCCAAGCCCTTGATTCCGTCTTTGCGTCGACGGATTTGTCTGAGTGTCTGGAAGAGACTCTCGAGTTCCTGAAGCATAAGAACCCTCAGGTCAAGCAGGAGACATTGAAGTTCTTGATTCGCTGTCTTCGGACCACCAGAGACGTTCCCTCGAAGGCAGAAGTGAAGTCAATAGCCGAAGCTGCTACCAAGCTGTTGACCGAGTCGAGCGAGGTGAATCGTTCTGGTGGAGCTGAGATACTTGGTACCCTCATGAAGATCATCGGAGAGCGAGGAATGAACCCCTACCTCGACGGTCTTGACGACATCAGGAAAACCAAGATTAAAGAATTCTACGAGACGGCACAAGTCAAAGCCAAGGAGAAACCGAAGCCCGTGGCAGCACCTCCGAAGGCTGCTGCTCCAGCAGCCAAAAAGCCTCTTGGAGCAAAGAAGCCTGCTTTAGGTCTCAAGAAGCCAGCGGCCGCGCCTCCTCCATCTCCTCCCGTTGAAGACGCTGCCCCGGCTCCCCCTCCGCCCAAGCCTGCTGGCCGAGGAATTCCCTCTAAATTTGGCGGTATCCCCAAGACCAGCGGACTCGCTACGCCTGGCGCCGGCCTCAAGTTGCAGAGAAAAATCCCCGGTCCAGGGGCCACTGCTGCTTCACCGCAGCGACGAGTTGCATCTCCGCCATCCGAAGATGTGCCTGCTCCAGCTCCTCCTAAATTCGGTCTTGGTCGAGGCCTGGCTGGTCGTCCAATCGCAAAGCCTCCTGTGGCTGCTGAGCCTGCTCCTGCGGCACCAGCAGCGCCTCCAGCAACGGGCCTTTCCGCTATTGAGCGCGCTGAGCTCGAAGAGCTTCGTCTCGAAAACGAGCGGCTGTCGAAGATGAATGAAGATCTCAAGTCCGAACGATCACGGCTCACCTCTCAAATCAACGAACTGCAGAACCAGAACGCGCAGTTGATCGAGGACCACACACGGGACGTCTTAAGTATCAAAGCAAAGGAAACACAGCTAGTAAGGGCGCGCAGCGACGCGGAGGCGGCGGAGCAGACCGTACAGAAGCAGCAGAGAGAGATCGATCGGTTGAAGCGCGAGCTTGCACGGGCTGTCCGGGCAACTGCAATCAGTCCGCCCAACGTCCCAGATGGTCTCAGCATGGGCGAGACGGATGCCGCATCGATGTACTACGAGACGGCCAGCAACGGCCATGGTCCGCCCTCTCGCTCCGGTCTCCACATGGGATCTCGGTTTGATGCGGCTCGGCCGAGGCACTACATGTCCCCCAGCCCCAGTGAAGAGAAGGAGAACAATGGCATGGAATCTCCGAGCCGTAGCAGGGAGAGTCTTGGCCGGAGTAAGATAAGCCCACCAGTCGGGTCAAGCTTTTCGACCCTGGGAAGCCCAATCCGGACGTCCAACTCTCTCAGATATGCTTCCGGCAGCCAGTCGGGCGAAGAGCAGCCTGCGCGGTCTACGGAGCCTGCTGAGAACTGGAAGAGAGCGGCGGAGGTGACCAGTCAACTGAAGGCGAGAATTGAGCAGATGAAGGTCCGTATCGAAGTTGTCTATTGCATTATCGAAGATACTAACGGATATACAGGCAAGGCAAGGGCTCACGCGACCCCCGGCACAGCGTTAATGAACGAATGACACGGTCTTATGTTGGATTCCTATTTACATGATTATGCGTCTACTCCTATTTAAATCACCACCTTCTCCCGCTCTCTTGCGTCCTCTTGACCGGTTCGTGGGTCTTCGGTCGGGTTCATTGATTCATCACTCCCACAGCAATACCCTGTGTTTGTTTTTTTCTGTGACGTTCTAGAGAGGTGCCTTTGCTGTCGGTCCGAAGTCGGTTGACTTCGTTGTTTTCTATGTATGTATTTCATGCGATTGCTTTCCACTATCAATATAGCGAATCAAGCACCTGAGCCTTGTCTCACTTATTCGGGCCTTTATGTTGTCATACTGCCATTCGTTATAGAGCGTTTACTATTTAGTTCGGACAATCCACTCCATCTTCACCTTTGCTCCAAATCTGTAGTTTACCATACGCCCACGCCAGGGACCGCACCAGATCTTCTAGCTTCCATCCTCTCCAAGTGTGCTAACAATTTATACATATCCTACAAGTCTCCTCCTCTACAGTGTAACACCAACAGGTTGTAACTTGTAACTCCACATCAATTCTGCGCTTTTCCCAATCCTCCATCTTCATCATTCGTGAAAAGAGATAAGAAATAAAAAAAAGCATCTCTATCTCTAAGATGATAGATCTGATAAAGAGAAAGAGAAAGAAAGGCGTATTGGAAATATTAATATTCATAATTCAGTACTGGTACCTGAATATATATATATATATTCTGACTTGAGAAAAAGGTCGGGGCTAGGCCGTCGTGGAAATAGGTATGGTATGTTGCTGCTGCTGCTGCTGCTGCTGCTGCTAGCAGCTCTGATAATAATTAGAAATTCAGCAAGGATTTGAACTTGGTTTTTGTTTTGAAGTGATTAATTGTGATTATTCTGTGGTTAGTCTATATATATAGTGTTTATTCACCTAGTAAATATATCATCGGAGATATGTGGACTATTTATTAAACCACTTACACACACACATTATTTAACTATATATGCAAAAAGCCACAGCAAGTACTATATTCATAATATCAAAGTAAACTAATCTATAATAATAACTCTTAACTAGAACTAAAACTAATAAAAAGAATAAAATAAAAACCAAGCCAAACCAAAGCTAAGATACACAACATAACACAATGCAAAGACAGCAGACAAAAGAAAGAAAAGAAAAAAAAAAACCAACCGGTCCATGGTGAGATGAGAATGGTGATTCTGAATTGAAGTGCTCTGGTGAGAGGGTATGTGGACATAGGAAAATGGGAAGAAAGAAAGAAAGAGAGGAAAAGAGGTTGTTGCGAAGGTGGTATGTGGTATTGTATGAAAATGTCAAGTCAAGTCAAGTCAAGTCAAGTCACAAGAAGTGGATGGGGAAGAAGAAAAAGCAAGACAAAGAAGAAAGCAAAAGAGGTATCTTATCAGATACTGTATCCCTGTACTGTACTTTTTTTCCTTTTCTGAGAGCAATTTTGCATACAGGATGGCAGGACAGGACAGTAAAAGAGAAATGCAAGCAAGAACCAGAAGAATGACTAGGAAAGAAAAAAAATTGGAACCGTAAGAATTACCATGTGTCCCAACCGCAGCAAGAAGAAATACCCCCTTTGGTATCAGGAATCCTATCAAAGAGACAACGCTCCCAGCCCGAATTCAACGCAAGCAACCAGTAGTATCAACGGCTTGGAAAATGATGGCCAGTTATCTGGACCTCTTCTCCCCACAACTAAAGCCGCAGATTCAGCCACACGTATAACTCTACTCTCCTACCAGCCCCTCATACAACCCCTACAGGTCAATCAAGCTACCACCCTGCTGGGGCTGCTGCTGAAACCCCGGCTGGAAACCCTGCTGGGCCCCATACGGGTTGCTGTTCGATTGCATATACCCGGTCTGACGCGGAACGCCCGTGAAGGATTGCGTGAGGAATGGGTTGTTGGCCGTCTGCTGTGCACGGAGGCGGTCGAGACCTTGACCGGCCGAGTTGACGAACGTACCGGGTGCCGTGTGCTGGGCCGGAATACGCAGATCACCCACGTTACCAAAGGTATCCTGACCTTCACCGCTGGCCAGCAGAGCATTGAGACGCGCGACATGAGGGTCCTGGTTGATCTTGGGCGGAGTGCTCTTAGGCGGCTCCGGTGCATGGTAGTTGAGGATCGGGTTGTTGGCAGTGTCATTGAACTGGGTCGTCGTCCGTTCCTCAGCCAGGGTATTGAGGCTTGCGGTCTGCGGCCGGTATGGCTGATTCTGTGCCTGGAGCTGCGAGCGTGTGAATGATGAAGCGAAGGGGTTGTTGGATCCAGTGGGCATCGGCTTGAGCGCATCAGCCGACGGCTGCGCCGCCCATGGGTTATGGCTACCCGGCTGCAGATAGCTCTGCTGCTGCTGTTGTTGCTGTTGCTGTTGCTGTTGCTGCGCCCAGAGATCATTGCCATACGGGTTGTTGTTGTTGTTGTTGAAGGCAGTCTGCTGTGGCTGCAGTGTGGGCTGAGGCTGCAGGAAAGCGCTCTGAGCCTGGCTGTATTGCATCTGGTTATAACCGGTGGGCTGCATCTGCTGGAAGCCGTTGGTATATCCATTCTGGTAGCCCGTCGGCTGCGCCTGGAATCCAGTCGGTTGCGCGTACTGGTTGTTGAGATAGCCCGTCGTCAACGGCTGCTGAGCATCCACGGGGTTTCCAAACCAGTCAACAGCAGGCTGCTGCTGGTAGCCCTGGTTGTACCCGGTCGGCTGCACCTGGGCCGGAGTATCGTCGAACAGCGACTGGGCATTGCTCTCCTCCAGCTCCCGTCTCCGCAGTTCCTCCTCCTCCTTGCTCAGCTTGATCGCCTTGGCCAGGTCGTCATCCTCCTCCGCGGCTTTGGCCTTCTCACGGCGCTTGCGCTCCTCCTCCGCCTCCTGCTTGCTGGCCTCGATCGCCCGGCGGTACTCGTCATCGTCATCATCGCGGTGTCTACGCTCGCGGCGGTCCGGCCGACGAGCCGGCTCGTTTCCGAAACCGTGATGGTCATCCAGACCGCTCACTCGAGACTTCCAGAGTTTCCGGTCGGAACGCTCACTCCGTAGTCTTTCCTCATCCATGATGAGAGCAGTCAGCTCCTTGGCGGAGACACGGACTATCCATCTGTCAGTAACGACGATGACCGCATCTTCCTCGCATCACTCACCATTCTGACCGACATCCCTGCCCTCGTCATCGATGTATTGGAACTCTCGCAGAGTCTTGATAATGTAGACGTTCTTCCTCGCCCAGGTAACGACCAGCTCGGAGCCCTCATGGAGACAGTAATCCAGGACCTTCAGCGATTTCAACACATGGCGCCAGTTCTTGCCTTTGTCATTGAGTCGCTTGTCCAACATATCCATAATCTCGTAGAAATCAGTGGGACTGCAGTGAGAAAGCAGATCAGCACCAGATCACCAACACAGGAATTATGGGAAGCGACGTACTTGTTGAAGGTCAAGGCCGCGATCTCGGCCATCTCCGTGCCTGTCGGGCCCCAGGGGTCATTACTCGTAGCTATTCGCATCGGTCAGTACATGGCTCAGAACCCCTTTCTTTGACGAGTCGA
The DNA here is from genome assembly GCA_029606305.1 of Paecilomyces fulvus. Lineage (NCBI taxonomy): Eukaryota > Fungi > Ascomycota > Eurotiomycetes > Eurotiales > Thermoascaceae > Paecilomyces > Paecilomyces fulvus. The sequence continues at coordinate 398,990 of JAPVCG010000031.1, forward strand.
CAAAGAGCTCCCACAAGTGGCGATCCAGGCAACAATAGCCCTTTGTAAACACCATCAAAGCGAAACGGAAGAACAACTCACCATTTCGAACCTTGATCTGTACAGACGAATACCCCTTGGTAACGTTCTTCACACTTCGTACGACCTTCGACATCTTGATCTGATGATGAAACCCTTCCTAGAAAACCAACTTCCCTTATCTCGCGCCGCGTGTTGAGAACCAGCTCTTGATTTGTGAATTTTCCGCAGTATTATTAATATTGCACGAGTGATGGATGTCTTTTTCTTTCTCGAGAGATTTCTCTCCTGATTACAGTGGAGGGCGTCAGACCGGCTTGCGGCGTTGCACACACCCCTCCCGACGGGAGGAAAACGGAGAATGAGGCGACCGGGGGGGGGGGGAAAGACGACGACGACCAGCAGTCAATACTGATCTGCGACGGACACGAGGATTGTGATGGATAGTCCCGATCTTCCGGCGATCGCAGTTGAGGAGAAATCAAGACGGACGATGAAGAGAGGGTCTGGTCTGGTCTGGGTTGGGTTGATGTCGAGGTTAATGCGGAGGTTGGGCGTTGGAAGTTGAGTTGAGTTGGTGACGGTTTGGGTGGCTTTGGACGGGATGGCGATAATGACGAACAAGGAGAGCTAACTAGCAAACAGTTTAACCATAGACGGAACAAATGCAGTAAATAATGCTGAATTAATTAAACCGGTTCGATCCGGAGGATTGGACTTCTAGAAATCTCTCCTTTTTTTTTCCCTTTGATCTTATTATTTCTGGCACACCCGGAGCTCCGTGAATGGATTTCACCCTGATGGGACCAAGAACATCAATCAGAAAGTAACTACATAACTAACTAGTTACCAAAAAACCCCCTTTAGTCACTTCACTTCTCCTCTCCTCTAACTTAGTTAACTAAAGCATCGAACTCAGCCACACCACACCCTCTTGGCCAACTCCTCTCACATCTTGCACAACGTCTTATGTCTAATCAAGTGGCACTCGCGGATTAAGAACACCCGAAACGTAGAAAAAAAATGTCTTTCTTACTCGTATTTCGATCCAGTAAAATTGGTTCCTTCTGGACCCTTGAACCGAGATTTTCATCCCCCGGTTCGTGCCGTTGAGTGGGCTTGTGCAGAGTGCTACACTACGCTTCTAAAAGGACTGAGGAAGATGGATTCTGATCATTTTCATCCATCTGAGCATGGTAGATTGTTCTGATCTGAACGACGTCATCGTCATCGTTTCTGAACGGTGTCATGATTTAGTTGCTTAGCGCGTCTGGATTCGCGCGTGGCTGGTCGATCATTGCGTGTCTAGCCGACAGTCCTATTCTATAGTATTGAATTCTTGTATGTCTACTGAAGGCATGGATAGATCCTATGGGAAAATCTCATGGAGATATCATCGCGATACAAACATGTCACGTGGAAATGCCATTCAAGCCGAATCAAAAAGGAGAAAAAAAAAAGCTTTTTCTAAGCCTTGCAAAAACAGACGCCTTCGTTCTTTTAAATGCACCATTTCCTTCCATTCATCATGACATCTATGCAAAAAACGCACCGGATTCGTTTCAACTCCGTTCGGACGCCTCCCGCTCCAGAGACAGGTACTTCTCCTCCGCCCCCTTGATACACGCGATGTTGGCCCCCAGCTTGTTCAGCGTCTCGACGTACTCGTCGTACGGATCCGAGTCGAAGACGATCCCACCGCCAGCCTGCAGGTACGCGACTCCGTCCTTGAGCAACATCGTCCGCAGCGCAATACACGTGTCCATGGCGCCCGGCAGTTCCGTCGAACCGTCGATGCTGGCGCGGTTGAACCCGAAGTAGCCGACGGCGCCAGCGTACACGCCTCGTTTCTCGCCTTCGAGCTCACCGATGAGTTGCATGGCACGCACTTTCGGTGCACCCGATACCGTTCCGGCAGGGAAGATCGAACGGAAAGCGTCGAAACGGGTCTGGTCGGGGCGGAGGACACCGGACACCTGAGAGACCAGGTGCTGGACGTGAGAGAACTTCTCAACCACCATCAATCGGTCCACCTGCGTGGTCAGCGGGTCGCAAACGCGGTTGACGTCGTTTCGCGCCAGGTCAACAAGCATGACATGCTCGGCGCGGTCCTTGAGACTTCCGCGCAGCTCCTCCGCGAGTGCAGCATCCTCCTCCGGATCCTTGCCGCGCTTCACCGTGCCGGCGATCGGGTGTGTGATGATCCTTCCATTCTCCTCCTTCACCAGAAGCTCGGGACTGGCACCCACCAGCTGGAAGTCTTCGCAGTCAATGTAGAAGAGGTAGGGCGACGGGTTGACCATGCGCAGGTGGCGGAAGAGGTTAAACGGGTGTAGAGACGTAGGACGTGCGAGACGCTGTGAAGGCACCGCCTGGAAGATGTCGCCCACCACAATGTGCTCCTGCAGTCTCGTGACATGTCTCTCGTAGCCTTCCCGTCCGATATTTGACGTATACTCCTGGTTGGGCTGGATCGGTCCCTGCGGAGGCAATGGGGTGTCTGGTCGCAACAACACGTCGATCGTCTGCTGGATGACCTCCTGACCCTTGCGGTAAGAAGCCTCTAGGAGCTCTGAGTTGTCCGCCGGGATGGGAACGTAAGTGATGACCTTCACCACCTGGAAGAAGTGGTCAAAGGCAATAATGGTATCAAAGAGCATGAACAGCGACTCGGGGACACCGAGGACATCCTTGAGCGGTCGTGCCGTCTTTGGTTCGAAGTATCTGATGCAATCATATCCAACGTAACCGATCGCTCCTCCAGTCAAGGGAGGCAGAATAAGCCCGGGTACTGATGCAACGCGGTATTGATCGAGCTCCTTCTCGAGGAGAGGAAGCGGATCGCATTCAGGGCCATGGCCGGCGCCAGTCTTTAACACCTTCCTGGGGTCTTTTCCCAAACGGTCAATATCAGCTCATGCCCCAGAACATCCGACAAAGGCCAACACCCACCTGCTCCCACGAAACTATATCTCCCAATCGTCTCCGTCGTCGCCGCACTCTCATACAGGAAGGACAATTTCGACCTATCACGCCCCCAACACATCATCCTATTAGCATTGCATTCAACGAAACATCACCGCCAAATCTCCCCATATATCAGGAAAAAAATCCCACACCGACTCACTTCGCAGCAATCTTCAAATACGCCAACGTCGGCGTCAGCAGATCGGCCGGAATCGACGCAGAAAGAGGGAGTAGATTCGGAGGAAACTTCGACCCCCTCGACCTCGTCACGACGTCTCGCGCGACCTCAAGCGAAGGTTGTATGGTAACCTGTATCGACATCACGTACGAATTAGTCACCGCGCACAGTCAAGATTCGGCGGAAGAAAGATCGCAACAGTCACGGAAAAGCCCGAAATTGACATCCCAAGATCTATACTTACCGGCGGCGCCATGGCTGCTGTCCGCTGCGTATGTCAGCGACAGATTGCTGTGTGAGGCGATTCCCCGAGTTGGAGCGATGGGGCAAGAATGGCTCTCGGAGGAAAAGGCGGGCGGGAATTATTTTCGACGGCGGGGTTCCCGAAGGGCTCTTGGGGATGGGGAGTAATTCGAAACACTCTCTTATCAGGGAGGACGGAAATGAAAGAAGATGAGGAATCTAAGAGCAGATTACAAAGATCATTAGATCCCAATTGCTGGAATTCACTTCGTAGTGATTATTCTTCTGTCATACTTCAGCGTGACACCTTGCACAGAGACCAGAAAGGGTTTAGCGGATTATCGAAAAAAGGAATAGCGCGGCGGTGATAGCGATTTAATTAAATGAAATTACTCACTAACTGGAGAAGGACAGCTGGGAAAAATAACAAGAAGCCAAAAGTCACTCCGCGGCGGCTGTAAAGCCTGTCGAAAAGCCAACTTGACAATGCGGTGAGAAGGTACAGTACATAATTATACACCTTTCGCTACCTCGGTTCGTCCAACAAAGCCGAATCAGCCCGCGTGATCGCTAGCTTAGCTCTATACCGGCTTCAGGAATGATAAGCAGACGGAAGAAAAATATTCGATTCTCTGTAATAGTACACACATACATATAACAAGAACCGTTGCTGCCACTTCAGCGGCTCCGCTTCCTACGATACAAGTCCAGCAAGCAAGCTGTAAAAGACGTCCGCGAGCGATGCAATCCCCACACGACCACCGTCGGCATCGTCTTACGCCATCCTTTGCGGATTCTGCTATCGACATCGATCCGCTGGAAAACCGTCATCGATACTCCGGTCGAGACAACCAGGGAACCGCACTCAGCGACCGTCTCAACAGACTGGCACTTCTGGCAGCAGAGCGCAGCGAGATTTCCGAACATGATTCCGGCTCCATCGGAAAGTGCCTCGACACTATCGAAGCCCTCCTCGATCCACGCCATGAACTAAGTCAAGAGATTGCCCGGCATCGACCGCGAAGCTCACACTCCAACCCGTCGACCACAGCTATTGAGCTACGAATCGGAGATAGCTCTGTTGTCAGTTCTGGTGTTGAGCCCGCTGTTGACAATAGCCATCGTCAGCTGGAAGTCCTGCTGAAAGAGTTGACAGCCGTCAATGCGCAGTTACAGCAGCGTCGAACGGAGTCGAGGCATCTCCACAACCTCTTCATCCAAAAATGCGAGGGGCTAGCCCAAAGGATACTCCAGCTGGAGGTTGAGATCCAGGATCTGTAAGTAGCCGCCGTGTCCTTCAACTTCCCGCTACTGACACTGCCAAAGAAATTCCGACATCCTCGAAGATACAATCGAACTGGAGGGTCTCAGAGGCACAGTCCGAGGACTAGAAAGCTGGGTTGGGAGATGGCAGAGAGAACGTGCAGCGAAAGAGGCTGTTCATAAGAGCACGAAAAAGAGCCCGTGGAAACGAAAAAAGCACTCTCGGGATGTTGGCGACAACGAAAACGATACCGACACGCTCATCGATGGGATCGCTGCATGGATGCGGGGTTGGAAAGATATCGAAGAAGGATTTCATATCCGAGCCCGGAGACGCCAGGCCAGGAGGGACCAACGTCGCCAAAAGTCAAATGGCCCATCCACAGAGGATAGTTCCACCAACAGCGAACTGGAACGTGCGAGCCAGGCAGATTGAATCCATAGAAGATCGAGAAGACCTAGAGGCCGAACTCGGTCCCTGCTAATCAAACAAGGGCCCAGAACCCAACGAAATGCGTGTTGACGCCTTAAATTTTGAAATGGTGACCAGCCGCAAGAATACGGACGAAATAAATCCAGAAGGCAAGTGTGTCATGTCGCACCTACTTAGCAATGCCCAAAAGAAAGAAGCATACCCCCATTCGCCGTACCATCCCATTCCCTTGCACCCAGCGCATATCTGGGAACCCCATCCAGGTGTTACTCCAAGTGCAAGCGCAAAAGAAGACCGGTAAAGTGGTATCATCCCAAAAAGAAAATCGACTTAACCGAAACCCACTGAGTGCGACAAAACGTAGGATGACGAACAGCCTCCGATGAGACGTCTGCTGAGACCCATGAGGACCTGGAAATCCTGAAAGTCCGCAGCTTCGATACTAGACCTGCCCGACACATAAGCAGTGTATAAAAGCTAGGTTCCTGTACATGCGGCTATCTCCGGGCCGCCAGATCCAAGTTCTGTATACCGATATCGTATCGTGTCTAGGAAGAGAAACTCAGCGCTGGAAATTAACGATCGCCAGCTACATCACCAATGTTAGCATGATAACCAGAGTCATTCGTTCGCATAGGTAGAAATAACACACCTGCTTCCCGAAACCAAATGCGAGTTTCTTGCCGTCCGTATCCCAGGACAGAGATCTGTCAGGCATCGCGTCTGAAGATCCGTTCTGTCCGTTGACCGGCTCGTCAGGGGAGTTCTCCATCTTTGTGTCCTCGGGACCCGGAACAGTCCACGTCGCCATCGGCACGCCTCCCCGCTCTGCGTTCCAGATGAAGAGTTTATCTTTGCTGGCAGCAGCTATCGCGTACCCGTCTGGAGAGAACGTGGAAATGAGGGCGGGGACGGAGGGCCCCAGGAACAGCCGGTGAATGCAATTAATCTCCTTGGATTCGATATCGATACTCCACAGTTTGACGGTATCATCCATGGAAGACGAGGCCAGCGTGATGGGGGAATTCTGCTGAATCTCCACGGACAACGGACGAGGGCGAAGCTCGATGGCGGTAATCTCCCCATCGTGTGCTGCATCGAGTCGAATGTCGTGAGTGGGGACCCAGATACTTGCTGATGAGGACGAGGCTGTCACGACGACGGGCGACGCTGCAGTCTTGGCACATCGAATAAACGTCCACGCTGTGTCTGTGCGGCCGGACGAGAAGGTCTTTGAGATTTGAACGCTGGAATTGACGTCGCATTGGAAGGCTGAGCCATCTCCACACGCGTAGACTTGATTATCGCCCGACCAAACCAGATCGTAGATCGATCCGTCAATGACCTGTGGGGGTGGGAACTCCTCTGCTCGAATTGATGCGTCCCACAGGGCCAATTCCGAAACGCGGCTGTCTGATGCGACCACGACCATATGCGATCCGTTCTCTGCCCAGTGTAGACCGGTGATCATCCTGGGAACATCGGGGAGCATATCGACGATCTCCCCGTCGGCATTGTACATGGTAATGGAGCCGCGCAGGTCATTGTAGGTGGCCACGGCCAGCTTCAGCCCGGTCGGCTCCCAGGCGATGGCAGAGACGCATGTGCTGTCCCCCTTACTCTCGACGAGCTTCTCCTGCGTCGAGACACGCTGACCGGCCAGCTTCCAGAGACTGCAGAAGGCATCGCCTGCAGTCGCAACCACCGTCGAGTCCTGGGGACGCCACAGAGAACGTGTCACGTGGGCGTCACCCGCCACATCCAGCACGGCGGTGTTGGGGCTGAGGTCGGCAGCCTTGGCGGGGGAGATCTGGACGCCAACGCTCTGGCCGGTCGTCAGGGTGAAAGTCGGCGCCGGGGTTGGTTCCTCTGACGCCGGCCCTACACCCATGCCCACGTCCCCGTCGGCATCGATGACAAGCTCTGTCGGGGATTGAGGTCCGGAAGGATGCTCGTGGGCAACTCCATTCGAATCGATTTCCATGGCGCTTTCATCACCGTTGAGCACGCGAGTTTTCTTTCCGCCGGTAACCGGGGCTGTAGCCTCGGCCGTCAAATGGCCGTTAGTCACGCCGGCCTTGCTTGCAGGTGAAGCAGGCTCTTGGTCTGTGCCGAGACCATCGCCGTGGTCAACGCCAGGCTTCAGTTTCTCCGCGTCCAGCGGGATTGGGCCGAAAAAGTACTTGGAGGGGGTTAAAGGGACCGGATTCCCATCCTGTAGAGCTCGGTTAGGATCCTGCAAACCACATGAAACAGGAACCGCTGCGCGGTTCACTTCGGGACGTGCCTGGTCGAGCGACTGTTCGATTTCATGATACTGTAGGCCCTTCTGGACCAGGGTCACCAGTGCATGGGTTTTAATATACGGCGCAAAAGGCAGAGCCTGCGGATCGATCTTCCAGGCGCGCTGGAGCGTCACTGCAGCTTCTCCATGACCTGTGATTCCGGTTAGAGCGCTACAATCGCAGCAGAAAACCTCTCCGCGAGTGTGGCACTTGCGGGGAGGAGTAAAATTTCAAGACGAACCTGATTCCTGTAGATACCTGTTTGATTGGCCCAGTCAGTAATCCCACTTGCGATGGTCCGCGACCAGTTTCATGGGTAGCCTTTTTTTAAGAAAGCAGAGATCCGGGAACTCACCTCCATATCAGATAGTTGACATGGTGCGATGTAAGGTCAGGGGAGGCCATGGTTACATGTGTGACGGCTAGAAAGATGCAGAAGTCGCCAACATGCCCCAGGCGGAAAGCTGGCGGACTAGCTGAAGGTACCTCAAGATCTGATCACCGATGTAGATGGTCGAAAAGGGGTGCGCACACAGATTCGCAGAGAGGACAAAGGGAAGAGAGAGAGAAACGCCAGTTCGTTGATCCACACGAGCAGAAGCGCAGTGAAAAAGTGGTTCCTTCGAAGGAGCTTTTTAGATGGCGGGACCAGTTGAATGCGGGACGACCAGGGGAGGCTGCAGTGGGCGATGCAGAAGAGCACAATCTGGTCGCTGAGAGAGGCCCGGAAGTCACGGGAGCTCCTATTGGCAGTTTCTGAAGGGGGGAAAAGCTGGAGAGGAAGATACAAAAGCGCAGTGTTCGAAGGGAAAGATGGACAACGGGACGGAACGAAATCGACGCCAGCGTGTAGCTTGAGATGCCAGACCCGCTAACAGCAGCGCAGGAGAGTTCCCGGCAGGCTAGCAAGCTCCCCCTCTAACATTCGCTAACAATATCAATTCTCCAGACCGGGCGGGTCCAAGTGGCGTGTAGCGTATACCTAAGAAGCACCGTCCGTCGTTTGTTTGACTGGCCGCCGAATGATCGTCCAGGGCGCTTGTCTGCTCCAGAACCTTGAACCCTGGAGATTTTTTGCTCTCCAACTTCCCCTCGACGACCTACGTTTGGAGGAGAATGCAGTGAGGGACGAGTTAGACAGGGCAGCAGGGAGAATACTTAGATCAAGAACTGCTGGACTCAGTGCGACCCTCTCTGGACCCCCAAGAACCAGTCTCAAGGGAACAAAAAAAAAAAAACTTCAATCTCATGGGAGACACGGTAGCGGGTCTGCAACGGTTGTCACTTATGACCATACCGTACCACGCCTTACCCGACCGAGCCTCCCATCTCCAGCAAAATCACAACAGGGTCTGCGTATGATGATAACATACGGGATTTCCACCGATCCAGCAGATCGTCCCATGGGTCGATCAACGTTTCCGACCATGCGAGGTTAGATGCCTGAGGCTGTCTTCGATGATTTCTACTTTTGATGCGCACAATCGGTTGCATGATTGATATGGTCGTAAGAAATATATTACAGCAATCTCGTCATCGTTTGATAGCATGTAGCGGCATTTATCGATGGCGGAGCTTCCGATCAGACCTCGCTGTCTATATGTGGGCACCTATCCGATCGTAGATATACACTGTGCCTATGCTAAGTCGGCCACGCTGTTTCAGAGATGCATCTGCGGGTTTTCGATCTCTAAACGAGCGATTCCTTTTCATTAACTATGAAAAGAACATCTTATTTCATGATATCTACTGGTCCAAATTCTCTGGAGTAGTTCCTTCCACGTGTAGTCTGTCCTTAGGCTGCCTGCCAGCCGAGAAAAGCCTTTAGAGTGGGTTCGATTCTATCATCAGGGCTTGGTCTCTCGAACAACTTTACTCAGGGTGGTACTATTGATACTATCACTCGTGGATCATGATCTGTCGGAATGGACGATATGGGGTTTCTGGCCCAAATGCTCCCATGGTACGATTCCCTGGTTCGTGTAATGATGCCATGATGCATACGTATGATAAAGTGCGGGCATATTGTCAAATATTATTTCCGTAGCCATAAACGATGTTGCTGTTTTTAGATTCGATGCTGAATCACTGCTGAAACTGATAGTCTCCAATATATTATATCAGAGCTGATCGGGGGATGGAGGGGAAGGGTCTTTAAATCGGGGAATCGTAAGATGGACAAATATCATCACATCACATGGGCTAGTATGATTTCGCGTGGGTAACTGGGATTCGAGCTTAGTAAAGACACTTAGTGGCAGGATAATCATGACTAGGATCTTGCAGATACTATATATCATTCAATGGCGGAGTTCCTAGAACAAAATGCCCGATCCACCATTCGAAGTTGCTTAGGCAGCACTAATCGACGATCCTTCGTCCACTAGTGACAAGCGTACGAAATCCTTCTTCCCCCCAATAATAATAACCATTTCGTCTCACGCGGAGTGGCTGTATTAGCTATATCTGGCGGCTCTGTAGCGGAAGAAGCAAAGACCTTCCGTTTGGGGGCGGAGCAAGAACACCACTAACTTTACTACCACCATCCGATCCACCATCTTTTCCCGCACAAGCTGAGTCTCCTGTCGACAACTCGCGGCAGCACGCTTTCCAGCCGCGAGGGTGCAATACACCTCAAGATGGCTTCTCGAGTCAACCTCCCACCTGCGACACGCACTCTCTTAATCAGTCTTCTCGCCCTTTCCTTACTCTACAATATCGCGAGGTGGCGCCAGCTTGGAGTCACCCCAACGCCTAGTGTCCCGTACCTGACGCTTATACCGGCACGGTTCATCTTCTATCCTTGGACCCTTCTCACGGCTACTTTCGTCGAGCAGAACATCTTTACGGTCATTCTCAATGCGGCGACACTCTTTTATGGCGGAAAATACCTGGAACGCGCCTGGGGGTCGCGCGAGTTCGGCAAGTTCATCGTCATCGTTGCGCTGGTTTCGAACGCGGTGACGGTGCTGCTGTACCTCATATGGAATACATTCGACGCAGATCATCACCTCAGAGGGTACGACTTCTTCTCCCATGATGAATGTACCACGGACTGTTCCTCGGCTGATAACCTGAGTTTAAGTCGGACACCCATCTGCGGCGGTGTCGCGCTCCAAGGTGCTTTCCTGGTTGCCTTCAAGCAACTCGTCCCGGAACATACGGTCTCTATCATGAGAGGGACCATCAAGATGCGTGTCAAGCATTTCCCTGCTCTCTTCCTCTTGCTCAACACGATTAGCGGAATCGCCTTTGGAACGGATACCGCGGCCATTCTGTCCTGGGTTGGATTGTTGACCAGCTGGACATATCTACGATTCTATAAGTATCAGCCAGATCTCTCTGGGACGTCGACCGGCGGTCTCGGCGTCAAGGGTGATGCCAGTGAGACTTTCGCATTCGCAGGATTCTTCCCGGATGCTGTCCAACCGGCTGTTTCGTTTGTCGCGGATAAGATCTTCGACGTTCTCGTGTCTGTGAAGATCTGCACCCCGTTTTCCGATGAGGCCATTGCTTCTAGTAACGAGCAGGTGCTCGCGCGGGGAGAGGCTGGCCTTCCCAGTCTTCTGAACAATGGCAGAGTTGGACTGAGGAGCCAAGGCAAGCGAGAGGAAGCGGAGCGACGACGAGCTTTGGCTCTCAAGGCTCTTGACCAGAGGCTACAGGCAGCTACTGCAGCAAGGGCACAGTCTCAATCAGGCGTTTCTGGTCCCACGGTGCACACGCCATCTCAGACTGCCACAGCTACAATGTCTGATGGGCAGGGCATGCTGGGGGAGACTAATTATACCCCTGACCATTCATGACCGGTCTTGCTTACCCTTGGATTTTGAAAACCCGAACCTAGTTTGATGCGAGACTTGTTCTTTCGATAAACAGGAAAAGGGTGGATTCATGAATAAAGCATAGCCCATTTGCAATGTTACAAGCAAGCCTATCCGTGTTTGTCAGCGTCCCTGTTTCCTGTTCACCGCAGGTCTGATACACACACGTTTTCGGGGGGGGTTTTTTTTTGCAGTATTCTTGCCTGCTAAAATATCATTTTGAACCATTTCGTTCTCTCGATGTCTTATGTAAGACCCTTTTCCATTTCAGCCATCCTGACCATGCGAGGATATCTCAGCAGGCCAGGCTTGGATTCCTCTCATATCTTTTCGGTTCCTCCTTACTCATTCGAGGTGGAGCTGCCCTTCCGACATCTCTCTGTCTCATAAATTCTCGACGTCCTTGGTACGAATGTGCATAACGTGAAGTATATATCTGTTATTACTAATAGTCTATACCCCAGACTGTCGTTGCTATAGTGTTTTTTTTCCCCTAGCTATCGCATATCCGGAGAACAGAACCAAGTGATCTTAACCTTTCATGAAATGTTGCTTCTATAGTATACTATAGGTTAGGGGGAGTCTTCTTGTAGTTATATAAGCACATTTAAGATAAATAAGTTCAAAACAAGCAACAGGAAATATTTCACCCATGACACCCTATATAAGATACACGATACAATGTTTCCCCCATAAACAAAAGACAGGATGCAAGAATAAAAGGCGGAGCAGCGCTACTATGCTACAATACATTTGGTTTGGGGGAGTGACTCGTTTTCCCTCAAGAATTTTTCTGCCTTCTTTTTTTTTTTTTTT
>JAPVCG010000031.1:411121-561523 GCA_029606305.1 Paecilomyces fulvus
TGAGATGATGTCGGATACGAGGGTCCGGTTAGATCAGGTCAGAAGAGGAGGCGTAGGGAATGGGGGAGACAGAAATCGAATTGAACAAATTCAAATTCACATCTGTCTCAACCTCTCCACCTCTCCTCTAGCCTCCTGGAGCATACGCTCCTGATCCTTCTTCGCTTGTCGGATGCCCGCAACACGCGCCTTGTCCTCTTCGGACTTGATCCGCATCTGCTCCAGCTTCTTCAGCTCCTCCTCTTCCTCCGGCGTGGCCTTGACGTCCTGCGCGCCCGTCATGGCCTGGACCTTCTGCCAGATCTGCTTGAAGTCGAGATCCTTGGTGTCGATAATGGCTGTCTTCTCGTTCGGCTGTGGTGCTGGAGCGTGCTTGTCTTTGAGATTGGCGGACTGGCTCAGGGCAGCGGCGCTCGCCCGCTCAGCGAAGTAGATCGTCAGCGCCGCGGGTCCGTTCTGCTCGTCGGTCTGCTTGACCGTCATGGGAACACCGGGGTTGTAGAACTTGAGGCGCTGGAGGCAGTTGCGCCAGAAATGTCGCGCGCCCAGGTGGCCGCCGTACAGCTTGCGGGCGTAGGTCAGGTGGAGGCGGGTGACGGCTGGGAATTCTTTTGTTGCGGAGTTGGCGGAGGGGAGGATGGCGGCGCCGGGGCCGACGCGGACATGGAGGATCTATGGGAATTGGGAATCAGTTATCATGAAGGAGGCGAGAAGCTGATAATTTCGTGAAAAGCTGCTGCAAAGCTCGAATTGATCGGAATTGGAGTCGCGTTGAAGCCAGAGTTCAATTGACCGCAATAAAGAACAGGGAAAATAACTAGCTATTTACCTTCTATAAAACAAGTCAGTAAATTTGAACAACAGTTAGATATACGCCTAACGGGCAAAAGGGGACGGGGAAACATACAGTCCTCAGCTTCCGCATCCGCTTGAAAAGGTTCACCATGACAGGCGGATGCACGCAGGTCTCAGCACCTGCGGATATAACCAAAAAGGAACAAGGGAGGGAAATACAGAAAAGAAGGAAAAAGAGGACTAAGATGATAACCCCAAGGAGGATAATTGTCCTGTGTCGTTCAGCCCTCGGTTGCTGCTGGACTTGGATTTTTGGGATACATCGGAGAAATGAGTAGTCCGCGGAGAGTCACGTGATCATACATGTTCATATTCTGGATTGTCGTGTGCCACTTTTCTGATGTCCTAAGGATTACTGATATTTTAATTAAGACCATAGAAAATCGATAGAATGTCTTTATAGTTTTAATAGGGCACTTGAACATTCGAGAGCCTGTCGATATGGCTTGCGGAGACAGCACGAAGGGCAATAGGAGTCTTTACAGAGACAGCCAATTGGAGAAGGATACTTTAGAATAATTAGAAGTCACTATACGAATCACATAACTATCCAAATTAAACCAGAGCCAGGCTGAATTCGCAATGTTCTCGAGCCAGTTTTCAATTCAATGCAATAATCCAAAGCAAAGGCGATACCGCTTGACGTATTTAGGATTACAATACCGGGGAATTGACCGCTGGCCACCAGAAGTACCTCCTCACCTGTTCCCGGGCCATCGGTACTTTTCCACACTTCCTTCTGCCACCAAAAATACACCAGAGTCACCGCCTTTACATCTGCCGTTTTGACTCACCATCCAGTGTCATTTTTGGTCAAGAGTCGACTTCATCTTTAGTTAACGCAACCCCACCATACTTACTTATTTACTGCCACCATACCCTTCACGGCTCGGATTTCTGTTCTGCAAAACAGCAGATACTGATCGAGAGCCATGGCTGCTGCCGCTGCAGCTGCGCTCGATCCGAGCAACAGCACCAGTAAAACTCTCAAGCTCGAAAATGTTGCTCCCGATGCCCCTCCCCCTCCGTTCCGACCCCGCGCTTTCATAGGACTGACAGACGTTTGTGACAGACCGAAAAGCGAGATACCCTGATTGCCATCGAAAAGAAGTACCAGGCAGAATGGAAGAAGAACCGAGTTTTCGAGGTCGATGCGCCCTCTCTCTCCGAAGTTCCTGCGGGAAGCATGTCAGCAGCGGAGCTGAGGGAGAAGTATCCTAAATTTTTTGGTACCATGGCCTACCCCTATATGAACGGTACTCTGCACGCCGGACACAGTTTCACTGCGAGTAAGGTCGAGTTCATGACCGGTGTTGCCCGCATGGAGGGCAAGAGAGCTCTTTTCCCTCTCGGTTTCCACTGCACCGGTATGCCTATTAAGGCCTGTGCCGACAAGCTTGTGGATGAGGTTAAGAAGTTTGGAAAGAACTTCGAGGGATATAAGGAAGACGAGGAGGCTCCAGCCCAGCCTGCGGCCCCCACCCAGGAGGTTGAGGTCGATCGCACAAAGTTCACCGGCAGCAAGAGCAAGGCTGCTGCGAAGACGGTGAAGATGAAGTACCAGTTCCAAATCATGTTGGCTGTCGGTGTTCCTCTGGAGGAGATCCACAAGTTTGCCGACGCTTCATACTGGCTCGAGCACTTCCCTCCGCTTGCCATCCGCGACCTGGATAGCCTCGGTGCCAGAATTGACTGGCGAAGACAGTTCGTCACCACCGATGCGAACCCCTACTATGACGCTTTCGTGCGCTGGCAGATGAACCGCCTGCATGAGTTGGGCAAGATCATGTACGGAAACCGTTACACGATCTACTCTCCTAAGGATGGCCAGTAAGTGTTCCCCTCAAAGCATCTCGTGTCACCGGATGGATTGGTGTTTTCTAACACCCTTAACTAGGCCAACCATGGACCATGACCGACAAGAGGGCGAGGGCGTGGGTGTCCAGGAGTACACCGCCGTGAAACTTAAGGTCAAGGAATGGTCTCCCGCTGCTGCGGAGCTGGTCAAGGGCAAGATCGAAGATGACGCTAATGTATACTTCATTCCGGCTACTCTGAGACCGGAGACCATGTACGGCCAGACTTGCTGCTTTGTTGGTCCTAAGATCAGCTATGGAATTTTCAAAGTCAAGGAGAAGGAATACTACATCGCCACTAAGAGGGCCGCCTGGAACATGGCCTTCCAGGGTATCTTCTTCGATAGCGAACACTTCCCGAAGACCCAGGACCAGCTTCCCACTGTCCTTGAGACTCCTGGTTCCACCTTTGTTGGAACTCTTGTCAACGCTCCACTCTCTGTGCACACACAGGGTATCCGTATCCTCCCCATGGAGACTGTCTCTGCGAGCAAGGGTACTGGTGTCGTTACTTCGGTTCCATCCGATAGTCCCGATGACTTCGCTACTGTGACCGATCTTGCGAAGAAGGCCGACTACTACGGAATCAAGAAGGAATGGGCCGAACTCGAGATTATCCCTGTCATTGAGACCCCGACTTACGGCAAGCTGACCGCCCCGACTTTGGTCAAGCAGCTGAAGATAAATTCTCCTAAGGATGCCACCCAACTGGCTCAGGCTAAGGATTTGGCATACACGGAAGGTTTCTACAAGGGTGTTATGCTTGTGGGTGAGTTTAAGGGTCAGCCCGTCCAGGCTGTCAAGGACAAGGTCCGCAAATCTTTGATCGACAGCGGTGATGCTTTCCCATTCGCCGACCCCATGGGTAAGGTTATCAGCAGAAGTGGAGATGAGTGTATCGTCGCCTACTTGGGTCAGTGGTTCTTGAACTATGGAGAGAGTGATGCCAAGTGGCAACAGGACACTCTGAATCATGTTGTTAATACCCTCAACACCTATGCTCCCGAAACCAAGAACGGTTTCGAGAAGAACCTCACCTGGCTCAACCGCTGGGCTTGTGCAAGAACATATGGTCTCGGTTCCAAGCTCCCTTGGGATCCTCAGTTCCTTGTCGAGAGTCTGAGCGACAGCACGGTCTACATGGCTTACTACACAATCGCACACCTCCTGCACAATGACCGGTATGGCAAGGAGCCAGGTCCCCTGAACATCAAGCCCGAGCAGATGATCGACGAGATCTGGGACTACGTCTTCACGCGGCGTGAACTGAGTGAGGAGCTTGTGGAGAAGAGCGGTATCAGTAAGCAGGCCCTGCAGGCCATGCGGAGAGAATTCGAGTATTGGTACCCGCTGGATGTCAGAGTCTCTGGCAAGGATCTAATCCAGAACCACCTGACCTTTTTCCTGTATATCCACGTTGCTTTGTTCCCTCCGGAATACTGGCCTCGCGGTGTCCGTGCAAACGGCCATCTGCTCCTGAACGGTGAGAAGATGAGCAAGAGTACGGGTAACTTCTTGACCCTGCGGGACGCAGTCGAGAAGTATGGTGCTGATGCTACCCGTATTGCTTTCGCTGACGCGGGCGATGGTATCGAGGATGCCAACTTCGAAGAGACTGTTGCCAACAGCAACATTCTGAGATTGTTCACTCTGAAGGAGTGGATCGAGGAGACGGTGAAGGACGAGAGCCTGCGAACAGGACCAGCTGACGCTTTCTGGGACAAACTGTTTGAGAATGAACTGAACACTCTTGTCCGTGAAACAAGGAAGCACTACCAAGAGTAAGATTTAGACGCCCTCAGCTCTCGAGTTCCATGATGCTAATGTTACCTAGCACCGACTTCAAACTGGCCCTCAAGTCTGGTCTGTACGATTTCGTCAGTGCTCGTGACTCCTACCGTGAAGCGGCTACGTCTGCTGGTGTAGGCATGCACCGGGATCTTGTCCTGCGCTACGTCGAGCTTCAGGCTCTTCTGCTCACTCCCATTGCGCCCCACTGGGCCGAGTACATCTGGCTTGAAATCCTCAAGAAGGTTTGTAGCTCCCCACATATGCTATATCTGTGAAGAAAGTCGCTTACGTTCTGTCCTTCTATATAGCCTGACACTATCCACAAGGCCATGTTCCCTGAGGTCCCGGAGCCGTCGCCTTCTCTGTCAGCTGCGTGGAACTACGTGCGCTCCACTTCCTCTGCTATTACTTCTTCGGAAGCTGGATTTGCCAAGAAGCTCTCCAAGGGCAAGAGCTCGAGCTTCGACCCGCGCAAGCCGAAGAAGCTCACCATCTACGCCGCAAAGAAGTACCCAAGCTGGCAGGAGAAGTACATTGATCTCGTGCGCGAGGCTTTCGACGCGGTCAGTCTCTCCATCAATGACAAGGAACTCAACCCGAAGGTGGCCAAGTTGGGCGAGATGAAGAAGGCCATGCCTTTCGTCCAGACTCTCAAGAGACGCTTGATCCAGGGCAGGGAAGCTCCCGAGACCGTCTTCGAACGCAAGCTGCCATTCGACGAGTTCGCTGTGTTGCAGGAGATAGCCGGCTCCATCAAGAAGACGATCGGCTGTAAGGAGCTGGAGATTGTTGCTGTCGACGAAGGTGGCAAAACTGGGGAGGTCGTGGGCACTGGTGAGAAGCGAGAAGGTATCTCGGCTGAGAACGCTGTTCCTGGCCAGCCTACCTTCCACTTCGCCAACATTGCGGAGTAAAGAGGAAAACTCGCCGAATCGGTGTTTTCACGATGGATTTGTTTCCTGCATTATCTCACGCCTATGACGGTTTATGATGTTGCATGCCAAAGACGAAGAAAAGAGTAGACTGCGCAGCAGTCTGACTTGATAGTGAGATAGATATCGATTTTGTAGGTTGATACATCCGCAGGTGTTGCGGAACAAAGAAAAATACAGGATATGTTTCATTTTCAATGCTCAGTCTGGCGGAGAGATCGTAAGCTCATACTTAGCCAGCCATCAGTCGTTTCGGCTTCTGAAATTCGGTACAATCAAGTGTGCATACACCACATTCCAAGAGTGGCCTACCATGATATACTTTGAAGTATTAGCCGATTCGTCCAGCCATTATTCACCATCAGATAGCGTGAGAAACGCTGCGGGTGCCTGTGCGAAGTCGATAGTAGAGTCTTTCAAATAGGAACATCGGTCGATTGCGTAGATGGCTGTGTCCTGAGCAAATGCCCGTGTCTTACTCTATCAACTACTATAGATCAGCCCAAATGGCCATGTCTCAGTCAACTTAATATTGACTTCTACCCGCGAGATCCGTGTGGAGTTAAGCATACATATCGGGTCCCCATGCAGGAGAGACCGACACTAACACGGAAACGCGGGGAAAGTTTTTAGTAGCCAAAGCATGTCTTCTGATAGCAGGAATATCTTTGAGATCTGCAAGTTTAATCTAGGGAGATTTTCCCGTCACAAGTCATCTTCGTACCTCCCGGAAATTTGCCGTATGCAGGATAGTGTGTCTTTTCGGACATAAGTCAATTGCTTCGGTTGCTGGTCATCTACTGGGCTGTGCATCCTGGCCTTGTAACTAACAGTATGAGCCAGTATGTACTTGGGTGATATGTCTTTCCTCGGCAGTATGATTCGGGATATGATCGACATATCTTGTCTTAGGCTTCATCTTGGTCAGGTCATGAGTCGAATGTACTCCGGGGGGAATGCAGCATCCGAATACCTTCAGGCACGGACTTCCCGCTTGAAGCAGGGACAGGGGTCATGTATAAAAGGGTGTGGTATCGTCAGGAAGACTGGTCCTCCTGGCCAGCACGGACCTTGATTGAGCAATATTTAGTTTTGAAATGAGTTCAATTGCTCGCTTTCTGGGGCTCTGTGCCCTGGGTCTTCTGACTCAAGGAGTCCGCAGCATCAGTCTGACTGTAAACCCTGATGGCGGCAATGCCTCAAGCCCTCTTCTATATGGATTCATGTTCGAGGTATGAATTTCTTCCCCTTTTCCCAATAAGCAATGATCTAACGTATCTGGTGCAGGATATCAACCATTCAGGGGACGGTGGAATCCACGGACAGCTTCTCCGAAACAATGGGTTTCAGGGAGACAGTCCGGACTTGACAGCATATGCAGCTGTCGGAGATGTGTCTCTTGCTGTCGATTATGATAACCCATTGACATCAGCCATTACTAGATCGCTGAGAGTCGATATTCCATCGAACACTACGGGACAAGTCGGTTTCAGTAACGAAGGGTACTGGGGAATTCCTGTGGACGGAACGACCTATACCAGTTACTTTTACGTCAAGGGAAATTATAGTGGAGATGTCACTATCGAGCTTGTCGGAACGACCAGTGGAATTGAGTACGGAAAGAGTACATTGCATGTCGACAGCGGTGATACGTTCTCCGAGTTCAACACCTCGTTCCCCACTACTCGTGCTCCAGACGGTGATGTGCTTTACACCTTGACTTTTGACGGAGCACAGGCTGCTGGGGATTCTCTATGGTTTGATTTGATCATGTTGTATCCAACCACCTATAAGAACCGGTAAACGCCGCTATACATCCTGGTCTATGTGACGGCTCCTTCTGACGTATCATTTAGTCAAAATGGTCTGAAAACACAGATCGTCGATGCTCTCAATGGGGTTAAGGGATCCTTCTTGAGATTCCCTGGCGGTAACAATCTGTAATGTTCCCCTTGATCATTATTCAACTTCTATGCCTAACCGTGAGTAGGGAAGGTGCAAGCCCATCGGACCGCTGGAAATGGAACGAGACTATCGGTCCGCTTGCAGACAGGCCTGGCCGTGAAGGTTTGTACTATAGAACGTACAGCTAGTCTGGACTCGGCACTAACACTTGTACAGGAGATTGGAGTTATCCCAACACGGACGCTTTAGGACTTGATGAGTACTTTTACTGGTGTGAGGATATGGATCTGGAGCCTGTTCTTGGTGTCTGGGCTGGATTCTCCCTAGACAGTGGTGGCGGTACTCCATTCACCGGAGATGCTCTGCAACCCTATATCGATGATGTTTTGAACGAGTTGGAGGTAAGCTGCCATCCTATAAAGAAAAAAAAAAGATCTTTTGCTCATCGCAATTAGTATATTCTTGGAGACTCGAGTTCTCAATATGGCGCATGGAGAGTCGCCAATGGCAGAACAGAGCCATGGCCCCTGACCATGGTGGAGATTGGAAACGAAGACAATCTCGGCGGTGGCTGTGCCAGCTACCCAGAGCGATTCCAAAGCTTTCACGACGCAATCAAAGAGAAGTACCCGGAATTAAGAATCATCTCAAGCACTGCGGATTCCAGCTGTCTACCGAACCCAGTACCCGAAGGTATCTGGATGGACTATCACAATTACAACACGCCCGGGAACTTCTACAATGAGTTCAACTTCTTCGATAACGTTAACCGTAGCTATCCCTACTTTAACGGAGAATATTCCCGCTGGGAGGTCGATTGGCCGAACATGCAAGGCTCCGTCGGCGAAGCCATCTGGATGCTGGGTATGGAGAGGAACAGCGATGTAGTCAAGATGGCCGCATATGCACCGACACTCAACTTGGTCAACTCAACTCAATGGACGGTAAGTTCTGGATATCAATCAGATTCGGCTTATTAATGGGACAATGGGACTAATTGAGCTGTTCTACAGCCCGACCTGATCGCATTCACCCAAGACCCAGACGGAGTCTTCCTCACAACGAGCTACTACGTTCAACAACTCTTCTCCGCCAACCGCGGCGATACCATCAAAGAGGTCACTTCGGACAGCGACTTTGGCCCCGTATTCTGGTGTGCTTCCAGCAAAGATTCAACTTATTACATGAAACTGGCAAACTATGATCAAAATACCCAATCTCTCAGTGTGACCATTCCAGACAAGACGACAGCCACTCTGACCTATGTTGCCAATGACGACCCTAGTGCATATAACAGCGATGAACAGCATCCAGGTAAAAGAAATCCCTCCAAACTCTTCAGGCAATTAATTCCATTTACTGATAAAAAGTCGTTATCAGTCTCTCCCGTTACAACAAGCCTGACTGGAAATGGCACGTTTACATTCACACTTCCTGCGTGGGCCGTGGCCGTTCTAGCTACCAACTAGGTTTGAGAGTGCACACTGGTCATATAGCGTATAGTTATAGGACATACTATTAGTATATAGCCTAGGAAACTATTCTGATATACTTCCCTCAAAATGCCATATCAGAAATCCGTAGCTCATCTAAACCTTTGAATTGAACCCCAATATAGATACACCGATAGAAAGATCTTAGTCACCTATACTTTGGGGCGAAAACTCAGCGCAGCGGATTCCATTTCCATCCTGGGACGGGAGCAGGACAGGAGTGCCAGGTTTCACTTTGCGTAATACTTACGTGAAGCAGCAGGTATTGGTCTTTTTTAATTTTTCAGGCTGAATTAAGGCGCAAGTCATGGATAGTGATATCTTTGATTCCTGCTTCTGCGACCGCCTTACTCCAGAAATTCGGGTCATCTGGTAGGTCTGGTACTATTTTAAGTTGGTTTATGGGGTTGGACTAGTTAATATACTTCCTCCACTATGGGCCTTTACCTGCATCGCTGAATAGATCGTCTGATAATACCGCAGTCGGTTGGCTGCCTAACGCTGACGCTGAGGGCGGCGCTAGCCTGTCCAAACCGTCAACAAACAACAGCAAAACAGAGATCTTATCACCAATGCAACCTTCTTTGACCTCTTAAAGTGTGAGCTTACCAGCCTTGCTCTGTGTCTGATCTTGCGTATACCATTGTGTTCCACGAAGCCGAAGATGGAACCTACAGTGTCAAATCGCAACAAGTTGCGTCGCACCATCCGAGCCCTGGATGATCAGATCTCCGAGATTAAATCTCTTGAATTCGGTGCTGACGATCTGAAGAGGATGGGTATTCGACTGGATTCCTCTGGCACGACAGATGAACCAGGATTCCACCCATGCTTTTTCAAACCGTATCCTTCTCATGATTTAACCGCGCCCGACGATCGGCTCCTTTCCGATTTCCCTGAATATGAACCAGAACTTGCGGAGAGCTGTGGCGAGAAATCATGGGAAAGGGCTCTTTTCCTTGACCACTATCTAACTAGATATGTATCTAGCAGGGGCAATGCTCTAGACAACTCGGGGTGGGAGTACAGAGAGTACGTGCCTTATGGACAATTCCCAGAGGTTTATTTTGCTAACATCCGTAGTGTCGAAGCATACAAATTCAGACCGCTATTAGAATACGATCCGCCGACGATTCCTCAGTGGTGGGTCACGTCAATCTGCCATCACGGTCTAAAAACGCCACATCTGAAGGCGACTATGATCTCCCATTACGATGGTCATGACACAAGATTACTTCGTTGCGAACTGTTAGCCCTCATTAGAATGACAAGAGGGCGGCCGGCCACCAAAGCGGTCTCCGACCACGCAATCCACCCAGTAGGTCATTTCTCTTAATACCAAGCTCATATATGATTCTGATGTTCAATTCTTATAGATACTACTCTTTTCTATGATGGGCATCCAACACATGCGAATACTGCAGGCTCATATGGATGATACTACGCTAGTCATTCAGCAAAGCAAGCTCTATGATTTTCGGTACCTGGATGTTAAACCTTTGGAAATTTTCACGCAGTGGTTTCTCAGCAGCCCTATTGGAGATACTATGTCAAAAACGATTGAGGTCACTCGTTCTGAGCCCAATTAACACCGTCTGGGATATGATTTTCTTCGTTACTGACCTGCGGAAGGATATTTCCTCCGGGGATATGACAACCGTCTGTCAAAGAACCATGACCTCTGCCTGTTTTATTCCCGAATCTCCATGGTGTTTCTCGGGTAGTCTTGTTTGCGCTCTGTTGCATCTTTTCCTGTTTTGGAGATCTAATGTGCAGTAACCATAGCGTGAAAATGCTTTCTCAATGGCATTTGATGACGCCCAAAAAACGATCACTTCAGGATGAAAAGAGGAATCGTTCTAATAGCCACTCGAAACCTCCTAATAATAGCATCTACATTCTTTTAAACTAGCCGGTGGAGCACTTGACGCTAGTCTATCTAGCTCTCCTGTCTGGTCAAGCAGGGAGTCTTAGCCTACGTCTAAAGTATCAAAATTGATTATAAGGATTTGAAATAAAAAATAAAAAAATAAAAAAATAAAAAACATACAACAGCAGGGATTTGCTAGTAGTTCCTTATCTAACTACTAACCTATCGGCGTGTGGCTTCTCCGTGGCCAATTCCTCGCAAAGGGCCCTCCGGGTTGAGCATTTAGAAGAGTTAGAGTTAGTAACTAGTTAACTCTGTACCCAATTAACCAAGCATATGTGTTATATGAATGAAGTATACGTATCATTGGCATTCCTGCTATCGAAAGTATCAGAACAGGTTTCTTACAATGGAAATAGATATATGATATAAATTGAGATCACACGAGCAGCGATCTAATAACACCAGACAGTCTTCCCGATTGTTAGTCCTGTTGTTTAATACAACAGCTAGAGGGCTCAGATCGGCCTCAGAAAGAGTATAATCTCGACGAACAGAAAATAATTCTCATATCTGCCACCATATAAATGAGATGGAAACCAATGTCACAACTGACAGTCACAATTTGGGTAGTGATGAATAGTCAGACTTCCTTTTTGAATATATACTTATCGAAGCTACAAGAATTTCAAATTGGAAGACATTCCAGGAAGGGGTGTGTGATCACATCTTTGGCGCAGGACATATCTTCTGCGACTTGAAAAGGGGTCATCCAGCATATGACGCTTGATTAGATCAAATTGTTAGAAGACGGTGCAAGGTTCTACTTTGACAGAAAGCCAGTATCTGGAAGAATCCAAGATTGTTCATTTATGGATTCAACAGGGAATATACAGTGGAGAGTTGAGTTTGCGACGACGCGAGAGAGAGTCCTCTATCTATCTCAAGGGTCGGCACTCCCAGATAAGTGGGTCTCCATTTTGCATCGCCACGAGAGTACAAGAGCAGAGATTGCATTTTTTTTTTTTTTTTTTTTTTTTTTTTGGCCAGGCAAACCACTGGAAAAGGCAAGGTCCATCAGCAGAATCAAACTCAATGGATTAATTGCCACTTATTATCAGTATGCGTAGGCGTATGCCCAAGAAACTAGCTTTCTTTTTACTATCTGACAGTCAACAAACTCCTATAAAGTATATGTATCAAATGAAAGGAAAAAAATCATCCAGTAAATGGTGTATTGTCATCTCATGATTATCGATAACGCCCTACCGGGATTTTAACTCCCTGTAATTTCTAGCCTGAAAAGGACCATCAAGTGCAGTAAAAGAGATACGCTTCGTCAAGTCTCCCTTTTGCACGATCGGCTTCCTGGAAAGTATTAGAAAAACTGACAAACACACCTCGGAAGCACAAGTACTGACTAAGAATTTCTTGAGATAAACAACCGTTTCTTCCTCGTCTTCCAAGAGAGATTTTTCTGCGTCCGTAATCCGATCTTCTTCATATGTTTCCGCTCGATCGAAGTCTATCCAAACAACTCTCTCTGGATCATCCTTAATGACCATCATATTCCTCGGTTTTGGATCTCCATGTTGTACTAGCGCTTTATGTATTTCTCGGATGCCATTAATAAAATTATCCAGCCGCTGCTGCGTATAATTCTCCAATGTGATCATTTCCATGTTGGGTATATATTCCAGGAAGATAGCACTAGGAGGGTATTCATCATCGAGGAACATCTTTAGATGGGGCTGGCACAATGACTGGTCGAACTTTCTCATAGAGCCCAAGAAACGAGGTACAATTCCCCGATCACACAGTCCTTTATCTTTTAAACGGGAATAGGCGGTAATTTCAAGCACGTGAATGTCCAATTCACGGTCTTGGGGCTCATAGTACCGTGCCGGTCCCCTTCCACGATGCTTTTTATATCAATAACATAATACATGATATAGTGACATAGGCAGCTTGACTTACCACCTTCATAACGCATTCCTGGTTACGCACAGTGACAAGAAAGACGACAGAGAAGTCTGAGGCAAAAAGCTTCTTCGAGAAGCTGATTTCAGTAGGCATAACATTTTCGAGGTCCATCACGGACTGAGCGATCGAGTTCGCGATGCTCTATGAAGAGAAATATGATCGGCAAAGATAGAGATATCCGAACCAAACGGCCCGCAAATGGGGCGAGTTGGCGGGGAAACCACCAGTCGGGTAATATGTATCCCCTAAGAGAGAGAATTAACCGAGAAAGCGCCAATCCGGGGGAATAAGGTTGGTCGTTATCCCAGACTAACTAACGTTAACTTCTTTGTCGCTGAACTGGTCTCCGGATCCTTAGGTTAGTGTCAGATTTCGTGTAATCTCGTATTCAGATTACGACTGAAATCGGTGCATGTCAGGGTCAGACTTGACTAGATTGGCACACTGTCGCAAATGTGTACAATTTTCTATGGGAATTCAGACCGGACACGAATTTATGTGCGTGCGAGGCCGAATCCGCTAACTATAAAAGACTAGCTAAATGAGTGTAATAAATTACATACTAATACCAAAAATACCATTTTCTGACAGTTAGGGTTAAACTCTGAGCCCGCTGAGATAAGAATTACAGCATTCTGTAACTAGATGGCGTCCCCCTACATTGTAGCACAGTTTATGACGCTGTATTGGACAATATCTAAGAAAAATAATCAAGTTTCATACAGCAACTTATCCACCTACCTCGGATGGCAGCTAGAATAGAAGGAACGTTCTCGATTCGGAAATAAGCGGAAGTTATCCCTGTTACACAAGAAAGAGAGAAACAAAAGGGATCAATGCTGGTCCTGCCTAGGTTGCCTAGCCAACAAAACACTCCCAGTTAGGTTAACTTATTGGCTAGTCGCGAACGCGTTTTTGTCTTCTGAAAGATATTGGCTTGAGTATTATCAAGGCGAAAGAACGAGGAATCTGAAGGAACGATGCCCTGGAAAGCACAAGTGTGTCCATTCTGCGAGAAAAAATACGCGAACAAAACAGGCCTCCGCAAGCACTTGATCAGGTACACAGGAGAATGGCGTATTCCCGCCGATGGGATCCACGACGTTTTGAAAATACAGAAGATCATCGACCCTGAGCTTAGACGTGAGTGCCAGTATCGATGTCCAACTTGCTCGACGATAATCAAGTCTCGAGAACGGTTCATTGATCATGTCTACTATCGAAGGCACTACGGACATTATGATCCCGAGTGTAGGCCAGACACCAAGAAACAGCGCCGGAAGGGGGTGACATGGCCACTTCCCTTTGAAGAGGAGGAGGTCAAAGTCTGGCAACGGAAGGGAGCGTTTCAGTTCCTCCATCTTCCTTTCGGTAAGTAAATCGATTTAGAGAGAATACGTGACCGTCTGACCGCTTCATCGGTTTATCCAGCAGGAGGCATCTTTGCTAACTTCTCGACCAGAGCTGCGACGCATGATATACAAATTCGTCCTCTTCTTCGGAAACATCACGTTCCGACAAGGGATACGTGCTGAGGTCGCCGAAACACATCGACAAGGGATTTGGCTTCAGCATAACCCACACAAGAATCCACTCGCGCTCTTGGCGGTTAACCGTCAGATTTATGACGAGGGGCGACAGATATTCTATGGCCTTAACTCATTCACCTTTAGAAGCCGCGATAGTGTCCCGATATTTCTCATTGGTATCGGACGAGAAAATGCGGAACTCCTGCGATCAGTCCAATGGGAGGATGAGCAACGCCGATGCGAAAACCGGATTGACCTCATTCGGTCATGTTTGATGCGGATGGAAGGAGCGGACACACCAGCAGTGAATCGGCTGGATATCTGGAACGATGGCGAGTTATATCGGAATCTTCTAAGGAAGCTTGGTGCCATTCCTCCCAACCCTCTTTGGCTCTCCGGTCGTCGTTTGCTGCGGTTAGATGCAAACTCTACATCAGCTGATGACATTCGGAGTCGCTATCATCTAGATGTAATCCTTGGAAAGGAAGATGCTGGATCCTTAACCAAGGTTGATCACAAGGGGACAGTTTGGTTTGAACTGTATGTACAGAGAGATGAGAAGATGCGGTGGACACCCCCTCTTAAATATAGATGTTAGTGAATGGTATCAGCTGGTCTGCATGGTAGAATTCAGAGATGATTCTGACTGTCTAGGCTCAGTACCTATGTAGATATCTCATGATTGTCAAAGTTAATTATGTTTGTATATGTCAGCGCCAACAGTTTAGTTAGTTACCTGTATATGATCTGTCAACAAGACCCTGATCCACATTCTTTGATTACTATGGATTCTCGTCGGCGTCAGAAGCTTGCCTTCATAAGTGACCTGTCAAATCGCCGGTTGCAGCAGATTATGGAATCTACTAGATCCCTATAATCTAGCTTACCGTAGACCACCAACCTCGTAACGTAACGTTTGCCGTCATGGCAGCCTATGTGGGCCTAGGGGGGAAGATATATCAACTTTGTACTATTATGTCTGTCACCACATTTGCTTATTCAATCTAGTTAGAGCTCAATGGCACTGTAATATCCTGAGAAATGTCCCAACTTAATGAAGACAGGGTATATATATCATGCTGTTACAACTAATGTTTAAATAGACATATATTCATTGTTGAAAAGCCAATATCATGCATAAGGCGTTCGAATGGACCCTCTCACCTAGTTAATACCTGAAGGAAGCCACACCAGACATCTCAAGTGGGGAAGAGCCACCCATAAACTCGTCCCCAGTACTAACCGGTAGCCAATTTGTCGTAAAGCGTATCGTGCCATCTGGCATCTCGAGAGGTGTTAATTCATCATAGGTGGAAGTCTTGTGTGCTTCTGGAGAATATGAATGCGATTCGTGATGCTTCCAATTCCATTGCTCTCCGCGTTCGGTATCCATGTCGAGAGCATCCAAATCCATAGGAACATGATTGTAAAACTGTCCTGTCGACTCTGAGATATTTTCGTGGGGAATGTTTTCTGGTCTCCCTTGATATTCCTCGTTTGGGTCAGGGAAATGAAATGGCGACTCGCTGATGGGGCTGAAGATGGGTGTAGTTTCTGGTTGAGAGACAATGGAGGAGTCCGTAGTAGATGCTGTATGAGAAAGTGGACTGTCAAGTGACAATTCTTGACTGTTCGTCCTTCTTCTTTTCCTCGGGGTCAGAGTCTCTTGCGTTCCGTTGTCGTGGGGAGTGTGCCAATGCGCCTTCGGTGATTTTTGTTTTTGTAGAGCGTGTCTTTTTCGAGAATGCCACTCTTTCGAAACTTGGCCCTCAGGAAAAATAACGGTGTTAGTTGCAGACATATGGGTGCTTTTTGATCCGGTGCGGTCGTGATTAGTGGTATTTGTGGGCATTTCGAACTGTGCCATTGCATCGTACGTGCTTGACGGCGTATTCGCGCTGGAGAATGACGAGTCGCTTAAACAGTGTTCAACTGTCCTATACCGAACATTCAGTCACAGATCTTGAAACCTCAGAAACTGAAATAAGTCTTACTGTCGAATAGTATTCTGAACTTCGTTCGACTTCGAATGGTCTCCCTGCGTAAGTAGATCCCAATTTAATGAATCTTCACCACCGGGCTTCCCCACGTCGAAGACCAAATCGGGAGTCGAGTTCTCGATCGCTACACCTTTGGATATCCATGCTTCGTTCGTAAGATCCGGAAAATATGTTTGAAAGGACCATTCGTCTCCCAGTTGCGGCCATGATCCGTTACACTCTTCGACGGTGTACCCTGATGGCAGATCCTGGGTGTCCAGGGAATTCCACAGCGGAAAGTCTGAGAAGTTCAACTGAGGATCGGAGAATTCCATGCTTCTCGATTAATTTTAATGGACAAGATTTTAAAATCTTGAACAACCTTGGTCGCAGAACAGATACAGTGAAAAAGAGAAAACGAAGACAAAAAATTATCCAGTCGAGGAAGGCGGAGATTAAATTGGGGCTTCGATTATGCAGCTGTTCAAGTCAGGCCAGCTACTAACTTAGTACTACACCCACGTACTCCACAGACCAGATTCAGGAACGCACTCTCTGCAGGGGATAAAGAATTCTAATCATATGACGCTATCACTATCGGTAAATATCAGATTTAGCCTGAGAACAGTAGGGGATTTCGAGACATGAAGCTCTGGTGGATCTAGTTTTCAACCGAAGTGATCGAGGGGAAGAAGTGCTATTTATTATTATTCATGTTTCAGATCCATATCAGTATGAACATGTTTAAAGCTCCTCCTCGTTTGCGGATATATTTATTTGTTCTAGTGTAGTATGGGGTAAGTAGAGCTCCTATAATTAATTGGTCCGTACTTGAATGTCCGATTTATCTAATTAACCGAACCACGCCAAAAGAAAACGACTTATATAACCGAACATAGACAGTGTCCCGAACTTCCCCCGAGTTAAATCTTATGTTGTAGATACGAAAAGATTTGTGATTCGTGGCAAATTAATTCTTCTCGCGCCTTTTTCACGGAATGTGAGGGTCGACTGTTGGAGCAGTCATTCCAGACGAAGCGGGGAAGACACTACCTAAGTACCAAGCGATTGGCGCTATGTATGAATTTGTTGTAGATACCAGATCTCAGAGCCAAAAGATTGCAGGACTTAAAAAACTGTAATATGTCAGGGGGTCCTGTTTTATGCGGGGAAAGCAGGAGTTGGCCGTTGTAGTTCTTTTCCTCTAAACGTTCGTTGATCTCGTAATTTTCTTTTGCCAAGGGCTGCCTTTAGAGTGGCTTGTTATGCTAAAAATTAACTATTTTAATTTATGATCTAGTTAGTGAGATAAGCCTATGTTTATATCCAATATGGCTGCATTTGTTTTCGATTCTTTGTTTTCCCATTGGATACAACGGTCAAAGCATGAAATATATGCGATGCAGACAATTATTGTAGGCACCCCCCGCAAAGCTTGATCGTCATTATCACTTATGTGTAGACACGAAATTTATATATATATATATATATCTCGCCCCAGATGAGAGATAGTAAAGTACAAAGTATAGTTCCTGTTGTTAGCTTAATGGAATCAAAGCATTAAAAGGGATAACCGGGGGGGCATTTAAGGCATAAATTCGTACAGTACGGCCGATACCACTGTCACAGCACCTATTAAGGCGCTCATGGTGGCAATCTTCTCAGGGGGAGTAATCTCGGGCAGAACAATGAGAGCCATAGAATATAAGCCGGTGCCACCGACACCTTGCAAGGTACGAAAAGCGATCAACTGGTCTACGGTGGAGGAGCAACCGCAACCTATCGAGAAGACAGCGACTATAGCAAGGGCCTACATATCGCTGAGCAAGAGCAGACTGGAAGAAAACAACATGAATATAAGCAAAATATAGAGCTCTATTTTGACGTATAGCAATGGTCGTCCATTTCCTACCGATCACGTCGCTTATGCGTGAGAACGTTAAGGCAAACCCTGTAACAATATCAGATCTTCAGTAGCCAAGTATAGACCAGAACTCTTAAGCTACTCAGCTCACAAAAGAAAAAGAGGTGTTGAGCCTACCTAAGTAAGTTAACATGTAGGCCAGTACGACCCACTGAATGTGCATAAAGTCATTGAAGTGATCACCAATCGTGACAAGCGCCGTGGACACTGCAGACGAGTCCATGATGCTAAGTACGAGACCTAAGTATAGACTGAATGGAGTTAGCAGAAATGAACGACCTTGAGGCATGACGACCGAAGGAAACGGATGGTTAGTATTGAAAGCAGTACCTGAACTGGACGACGTAGAGACGCCACCCGTACAGAGAGGGTTTCGACTGCTGATGCAGTGGCAAGGACGGTTGTTGACGAGCATCATCTTGATCATGAGCGGCCAGCTCTGAGTCTGTTTCCAAAGCCATATTCTGAGTTATGGATGATTCTGTCTTGAGTCAAAGCAGATACGCACTCAGGTGGTGAGATTCCAGGGAAACGATGGAACAAGTACCCGGGGGTGCTGCCAGGCTCTCTTTCAGAGGCCATGCTTTCAAATATTTCGGATTCCTGGGGATTATTTATTTCGTTGCTTCTGCGCTATGCTTGGCATATTTCGGTTTTTATTTAACTTGGGCACCGGGTGAAGCCCACATGGACAGCCACTTCGCCTCCCGATATTTGCGAGTTGGAATATCAGATTGATTGCGTTGACCAATCCCTGTAGCACTCCGGGTTAGTTGCCTAAAGACGTAGGACGCGAGAATGTATAAGTGAATGCGATCTAATAGCCATGGTATGACTAGGAGGATTTCGTCCAATAGGGTTCGCACAACGCAACAAAGAAAGCTTATGAACACGCTAGATTAGAGATTCAGTCTGTGTAACACTTATTGGAGCCGCCGGATCTCGAATTGCGCCGCACTGTACGGACGTACGCCCGTACGCCGACTATATTGATCTCGCAAAACGTGGGCGTCCTTTTATTCGGCCGTTAGGGAGCGCCAGTCGGAACTTCGTCCTCCGAACCTTCCAAGTCTGGTTTAGATCTGCGAACCATCTCAAGGAGGTGTTAAAGCAGTATTGGAACATAATATTGGGTACTTTGAATCAGTTCATTCAGAACAGAAAGGTTTGGTAAAAGGTTCGAATTAGGGTATTAAGAGCGGGATATCTGATCATGGTCAGTCGAATAGAAATGCTTGATCATTATCATCAATTATATACAGACACAGGCCGATGTATAGCTTTTCCACGAAGTTGGCTAAGGTTAGTTCACCGCCGTCTCTCAACCCATCATATGATTATTGTGGGAGGAACAGAGCAGAAAGCTGGAATGTGATCAGCTGACGCTTCAGAGTGCTAGACCAGTACCATTTCTCGTCCACCGATATAGTGCCAACACAGCCTTCCTGCGATGCAAGATGTCACTGTGGTTGACAGGGCGTCCTCGGGCCTGCGCAACCGCACTTCGCATGACCTGTCTGAAGTTTCTCTGATACTCCGTGTTCAGAGTGACCACGCAAGATTCCGTCGCACGGATAACCACCTCACATGCCTTTAGAATACCCTCGCCCGCCTCCTTCTGCAGACGGTCAACAATGAGCAGTAGCAGGAAACTGCCCTGGAGCAGCTGGATACCAAAGAAATATGGCATAAAGCTGACGTCAGGGTCGAAACGTAATATTTGCTCGACGAAGTCAGCAGCACTGAGAGCATGTGAGATGGTGGATGCAAATGCGGGCGAGGATGTCCAGAAGTCTTTGTCTTCAAGGAGTGTAACTGGATCCCACTTGCCAACAAGGAGAATGTGTAGGACATGTACCAGATAGGAGGCGTAGGCGGTAACCGTCTGAGTGTGCCATGACTGCGAAAATAGGTCTTGCGTCGTGCTTGGTTGCTCGCTGGTGACTGCTTCCGCTATGGGGGATGTCTGTTGATGTACTCTCTCCTGTTGAAAGCTCGATCCAGCCGCGGCTTCAACATCCGAATTCTTGGAGGGGAATGTTGCGAGACTCGATTTGTAAATGTCCAGCTGCCGCAGAATCTCGTTAACTTGGATGTCCCAAGCCTCCTTTCCCTGTAAGCGCAAGCCTAGGATCGGGTGGTTTTTGGCTTGGTTCAGATTGATCAATTCTCCTGTAACGGTCATAAGAGGTAGGAAGAAGCCGAATAAAGAGGGATCATTACAGAAAAAGTCAGGGAAGACCCGGCGTTTGTTCTTGTCTCCCATGACTGGGCACTGTGGGCCATCGGCCTTGGAGCTGTTACTGTGTACGATCCCAGCCTGCCATGCACCTTCATCCAAGGGCAATAGAAAATCCTCACATTCGCTGTCCAGGAGTGCCAGCGGTCGGTTATAACATAAGGCCAAGTGCCGGTCCATGATGTACAATAACCACCATGTTCGGCGCCTCTCCTCTCGATATTCTTCTGTTATGGGATTGTGCGGACCACGTGTTCTAGTGCACACGCAATTCAAGCTCGGTCGACCTTGACCAGTGAACTGAAAGTAGTCGAGATTCTGTGCTCCATCCATTCCACCATTTTCTCCGAAGTAGAATGGATCGCTGATACCTTCCATAGCATTAGCCTTGAAATCGACTTCAAGCTCTTGATTCAGCTTGAGTTCTCTGGCTAAGGTGAATGCAGCATGCCACCTAAAAAAGTAAGTATTCGAACCGTTTCAAGTAACAGGAAGGGCATACCATCTCATACTTGCCGCTTTCTGTTCGCTGGCTGATATGATAGAAGCGACATGCATGTATGTAATAACATCATCGAGAGATCCTGCAGGTCCGACCAATCCCCGGTCATCTCCACCTGCTCCTTCAAACGATTGGGCTTTCGTCGTCGGGATCTCGAAGAGTGCAGAAGGAGACGATTGGTCGTTCTCGAAGGAAGGAATGCCTTCTCCTTTGAAGGCAACATGTATTAACGGCCTCAACAGTCGAATAGTAAGTGCACAAAGAAATTGGCAAATCTTTCTCCGCCTTGATGGAGAGATCGACAAACCAAAAGCACGGTCATCCAGAGCTGCTACCCAGAGCATACTCGCCAGAAGGGCAGGGCTACTTGGGCGAGGATAGTCTCTCGTGAGGAACGAAGCCTTCCTGAGAACATAACAATGAATATGGTGGCAGACAGGGTGCATACAGGTAGAGAAAGCGCTTGTGAAATAAAGTTCCAGTAGATCGCAGACCAGATTTGCGGGTAAATGATGCTCGACAAAGGGCATCAAGGGTTGTAACACGGGGTATTTCAAAGGTGACTCAATGGAGCCTTGTCGGCCGTTTTGGCCTACGTTGAATGAAGAAACTCCTCTGAGTAGCGGGTAACCACCAATTTCCGCTGATCCCAGCATGTCCACCGGGTCAGGAAAGGGTCCTCCAGGAGAGCCCATCACTCCTAACCACCCGGAGGAGTAAGGCATGTACGATTCATTTTGAGCTGACGGCCAGACGTCACCGACGCTACCGCTAGCTCCACCCTCTCTAGCTCCACCCTCTTGGGGTGAAGTTTCTGGGGGTGCAACTGCAGGGTGTTCTTCGATAGGAGAAG
Source organism: Paecilomyces fulvus (assembly GCA_029606305.1). Classification (NCBI taxonomy): domain Eukaryota; kingdom Fungi; phylum Ascomycota; class Eurotiomycetes; order Eurotiales; family Thermoascaceae; genus Paecilomyces; species Paecilomyces fulvus. The sequence goes on from JAPVCG010000031.1 coordinate 432,833, forward strand.
CAGATGTAGGCAACTCTCCGTTCGTAACAGGCGATCTGTGCAAATTCGAAGCTGCAGATATTTTTCGAGATAATGATGCAACATGTTCCGAAGACTTTTCCCTCGGATTTTCGACACGACCACTGCTTGCGACGTCGTTTGTAGCACCATTTGAGGCCACTCGTGGAATTCGACCGCGCTTTCTGAGTTCTCTGGTGAACTCGCATCTGACATGCGAATCCAAGCAGCGTCTGCAAGGAAAAACCAGATCGCACTTCACGCGTCGTGCGTGACATACGTCGCAAGCCACGCGATTTCTTCTCCGTCGGCGTTTGACCCCGCCGGGCTGATCGCTGGCAACTCCCCGAGAGGATATCGATTGCACTTCCTTAGGATCCATCATGGCAGCTTATTGGCAATGCTGTAAGTACTGGAAGTCTCCTAGTGCGAATTGGAATATCTGACCGCCCCATCCAGGGCGATCTTCGGCGAGATCTGGAAATCGCTCCCAAGTTGGCATCACCTACCGCTGGTGCGATGATCTCAAGCTGTTGAAATCAGGCTCAAGTACATTCTGACATTGCTATAGCGTTACAAGGGATTGCCTTGGAAATAAAAGAGAATATCAATATCCCATCAACATTGCGACGCTGTCGAATCGATGGCAGAAGATGTAAACTGAAGAGAATGTCTGGGGTCTCCGCACGTGGGCTTTTTGCGGGGTTTCCTTTCTCCCGACCGGGTAAATTCGACCCGTCTATTCTCACTTCGAGGATGAAGCCAATGACTTGGAATATGTTCCATGAATTTCTCTGAAGGTCCTGTAGAATCATCACTAAATTAGACTTACTGCTCTTTTCTACTCCCGGAGTGAACTTAAGATGGTAAAGACCGCAAGGCCATTGGTCCCATTAGTTACTGTAACAATAGAACCAGTTTGGAGTGAGATCCTAGGTACTGGACCGACAACACCACCATGACCTGTGAATACTACACATTTGTCTACACCGATATATACAGCTTGTCTAAGGGATGACAGGTTGAGTAAAGATAATCAGTTGTCAAATTAGGCTTTTTAATGGTAGTAAATAAGACTGCCAAGCCACTATTCCCGATTTCGACCTTAAGTGCCTATCTTTCCCCCTTCTCAATCTTAGTAGCAAGACGATATTATACATTACTAACATTTTGCCAGAACACACGACAGAAACGAGATATAGGATAGATCCGGATCAAGTTCTGGGGATTCCTTTGGAATAGCAGGCGCAAGTATGCTCTCACAACGCGGTGCATCAAGAGCGGGGTTACTCGACATCCCTTGGCGATATGCTCCAACACAGACATATGACAGGGAAAAGAACCCTGACGGTCTAATCTCCTTTGGAATGGCAGAGCATGTACGTCACGTAACTTTTGAAAGGACGTTGTATTCCGCATATGTACAATGGCACAAAGAAACTTGCATTTTCGAATAGTCCAGCACACTGTGGTAAGATTCTTGGGGCAGATGACTGACACAATAAACAGACCCCCATGCGCAAAGAAATAGTGAAATATATCAACGAAAAGGTCTGTCAACTTTCGAGGGAGCGTTCTTATCCTTCCATGACCCGATCTAAACCGGGTTTCTAGGTCACGTTCACAGAGGACAGCATTGGATATCGCTCGAAACCCTCCACTGCTGCACGTCTTCCTGCAGCTCTCGCGGCACACCTTAACAGAAACTTCAATCCCTATGCCCCTGTTGACCCCAATAATGTCTTGACTGTCAGCAGCCCAACCGCCCTGGGAGGCATGCTGGGTTTTACCCTGACAGAACCTGGAGACGGTATTCTCGTTAGTCGGCCTATGTACGGTCGTTTCGAGCTCGATTATGGCGTCGAAGCGGACGTCAAGATCATCTATGCAGATACAGAACCTGAAGAGGCGTTTACGCCTGCTGTTATTGCTAAATATGAAGCCGCGTTGAAGGAAGCGGAGAAAAAGGGGACCAAGATCAGGGCAGTGTTGATCGCGAATCCGAATAATCCCATCGGTGGGTATTCATATATGAACATTATTATTCTTAAATTTACAATTCTATTCTTCCGTTACCCTACTCACGCATTGATGTGATCTGCTCAGGTCGTTGCTACCCCCTTGAAACGTTGAAGGAGATCTGCAGGTTCTGCCAGAAACATCAGATCCATCTCATCAGTGACGAGGTCTATGCTCTCTGCATCTTCGATTCTGGTGACTCAGATGTTGTCCCGTTCCATTCTATCCTGTCTCTAGACTTCTCAGATCTGATTGACCCAAATCTTGTGCACCTTATGTACGGATTCAGCAAGGTGATTTGATAAGTCCTTTCCCGTTCTAGATCATAAGTGGTTGACGAATAAAAAAATGCAGGACTTCGCATCAGGCGGCTTGCATCTCGGCTTCCTGATTTCTCAAAACAAGCAGCTTCTCCAGGCATGCAAGGCCATCCTGTTGGTCCCCGCATAACCTCCCAACAGTCCCCCAAAAGTAACAAACTGACCTCTACACCAGGAGACTTCACAGTGCATCCGGCGCAGCCGTTACAATCGGAACCACTATTCTTGAAGACCAAGATTTCGTATCAAGTTTCGTCACCAAAGCCCGCCAGAGCCTGGCATCACGCTACCGCATCGCCACATCGACTCTCGACAAAGCTGGGATCAGATATATTAAAGGAGGGTGAGAGTCCCCTGCCTTCTCCATTAGAACCTCTTCATTTTGAGCTCCAGAGAAATTAACAACAATCATGGTAGAAATGCCGGTTTCTTCATCTACATCGACCTTTCTCCATATCTTCCACCTGAATCACCAGATCATCCTTCGCAGCAGGCACGAGAGTTCGCTCTTGCACAGAAACTGCTTGACAATGGTGTCTTCCTGCATCCAGGAGAAGAGCACGCTAGGAACCCGGGTTGGTTCCGACTGGTTTTTACGCAGGAAGAAGATGTTCTTAGAGAGGGACTGAGAAGGTGAGTTTGTTCCATGATTGAACTAGTTACACTTTCTAGCAGAGAAAGATAGGTAATATCTAGTGATCAAGTATGAGCTAACACGCAGAGCAGACTTCTAGACGTCGTGAAAGGGAAAGGGAACGAGGCTCTTTCTGGGTAGTGAATTAAGCAACGTATATTGTGGGAATAGTGCATAGAACTAGATATTTGCCAATAGAGATGATATATCATTTTTTTAATATGGTAGCGCATATACAAGATAGAAGGAAGATATAACATAGAGCCTTACCTTAGCCCTGTAAATGTGTACAGGTTCCAGAATGGAAAAATCACGTTCTCTGATATCCTCTTCCAGAATTCTTCTTAGGCAACAGTCTCCAGGAAAGCAGCAATAGCTTCTTCGAGACCGATCCTTTGCAATCGTTCTTCTGAGCAAGCGAATTCCTCTCTTGGAAACCAGTCGCCAACATTCTCTTCCCCCTTAAGAACCATCTCAGCCAGGCCCTTCCCCGTTAACCAACAATAAGCCATTCCATGCCCGCAGAAACCTGCCCCAACCCATTTGCCGCCGTCTCCTGTCTCGTCTCAAGGTTCCGGCCACTAATGCTCGATGGGACTTTCCCGACAATGGGAATATCATCAATTGCAAATCCCATAATGCCAGTCCACTTGCTGAGGATTATCGATCCTTTACCGTTTCGAAATCTATCTTCCATGGTTTTCTCGAGATATCTAAGAGCGGCTGTATTTAGTTGATCATCATGTACATTCCCCACATCCATATTGCTTTCTTCAACCCCTGTCTCTCTTAAAGCCTGTAGGAGTCCTCCGCCAAAGTATATCTCACCAGATGGCGAAGGAGACTGCGTTATATATTCATAGCCCGGAGCATAATGCAGGAGCCATAGTCGTTTATCTCCCACGTGTGGAAATGATGGTGGTCTAGACTGAACAGTCATCTGCCCACGAAGAGGAAAAAGTGACCCTCTAAGTCCCGGTAAAAGGTGGCCAGCATGTCCATTGGTGCAGTGTACGACATGCTGAGCGAAGATAGAACCATGATATGTCTTGATTTCATACGGATATTCTTCCAATCCAGATATTGTAAGCGATTCCAGAGGCGTATTTGTCTCGATATTGAAATTAGGATAGCGTTTTTTGTTGGCTAATGTCGTTATCACACCACCAACGAACCTATATGGCCAAAATGCACCCGCTGGTCCAGTCATGCATCCCACTGCATTGGCAGTGTCAAATCTCTAAGTTAAACATCAGCACAAGTTCGCCCGCCCGGAGTCTTCGTAAGCCCAGATACATACGTCTTCAAGATCTTTCCCTTCCCAGACTAGCCAACGGTCACCTTTCTTCGGGGAAGTCCTCTAACCAACTCTCTCTCTCTCTCTTTGTTTTCATATCTTCAAACACCTGACGATCATAGTAAAGATCGACACCCTCCACACGTCGCAGCTGACTTGCCTCCATATGATAGCGACGGATGTCCTCGATGGAAAGGTTTATGACTGGTGGTTTGCCAGTTCATGAGGAACGCTCTGCCATGCTGAGGTCGTAGGATTCGGAACAGGAAGACCAGGATCCTGGCGTGCTCTCTGAGCAAGATGAATGCAGAATGATGCTGTGTCTATCTGGCTCATCGTCCTGTCCCCTTCTGTAAGGCCTTTGATTTCGTAAAGGATAAGTTGTTGGTCTATGTAGGTCCAGTAGTTCAAGGAGCAATGAGCAGAATATTCCTTTATAATCTATGAATGAAGAAAGGCTAATGCAGCTTGGAAGACTATTCAAATATTTTAATAGCCAAGGATCATCTCTGCTTGATTATCTATCAAAGAGGAGTAACTATTGCTGATGCTCTATAGATACCACTTACCATCCAACTGAACACCTTACTGACGATACCGGATGCATTGTATGCTGATTTTATCCGATGCTTGTTTTCCTAGTATGAGCAATAAACCACGGAGGAAAAATAATATATCCGAATATAGAGTGGAAATAAGATGTATATGTCTCTATTGCTATCAGATTCATCAATACCCGACGCCGTCGCTATGCAACTGTTGTACATGTACATATATACTATTTTTCCCAGCCACGAGCATATACAGGAGAGCGAATGCCGAAGTTAGGGGCCGTTAAGATAGATCATTCAGGAGCATCATAGCTTAGAGGTATGGCTGGCCCGTTTCTTTTGGCTAATGTTCTGCCTGGCCGGACGACCACCATTCTTCCGTTTATCTGACACTTTCTTCTGGACAATGAACTCGTAGGCCTCCATTGGGGATCGAGACCCAACGTGCTTGCCGTGCGGGCTGAAGACTTCAACTCTCGGGAATCCCTTGGACACACCCGGTGTCGTCTTGGTTCGAATTTGCGAGGTCAGTTCGACCCAGCCGCATCCTTCAATGAGGATATCCGTTGACATGACCTTGTATGGAAGTGGAGGGGGGCGAATGCCCTGGTCCTCCAAAAGTTTCTTGGCTGACCGGGGAAGATGGCTATCTGTCACATCCCACTTGAGCTCGAAGAGTCCAGCAGACGATATGGCATCTTTGGTCTCTTCTTTGACGATATTTGTACCGGCATACGCCCGCGTTCCAGCTTGGACTTCGATAGCCTTATCAGTTCTAGTCACATGAGCTTCGATTGGCAAGAAGCAAGCGGCCATCACAACATCATCAATATTAACGGGCGTAATTCGGATGAGCCCTCCCCCAAGAAGGAGTGATTGACCAGGTTTGATTACGAGTCGCTCGGCTTTCACACGCTTGGTCATGATGAGATCAGATTGATGTTCTTCACGGACATACTCTTGCAAGCTTTCACGGTCGAGACCTGGCAAGTCAATCATCTCTCCTTTGCCACGACCGAATGGTATCCGAATTGGTGAGACAGTTGTTCCCGGAAGCGACGACACAACTGGCAGAGTAGGATACAGATCTTCACGAGGCGCCGGGGGCAACAAACTGTCTTCGTCCGGTAGAAGAAGTTCATTATTTTGAGCGGCATTGAGAAATTGCTGCGGATCGCGCTCCAAGAGGTCCGCAAGTTTCTCTAGGTTCTTTGAGTCCTTTGGGAAGCAAACTTCGATGAAGCTACTCTTCCCTACATTCGCCTTACCCACGACCCAGATACCGCCTCCGTGCTCTCTGATTTCTTCTTTGACTGATTTTGTCCACCAGCCCCGATGGGCACTGATCATGTGGATATTACCGAAACGAATATCTTCCTTATCTTGACCAAGAGCATTGAGCAGGACATCACGCATATAGTTCATCTTCGAGTCCACTTGCTCTTTGGTAGCAGCCAGTAAGTCGGACCGTGTAATAATGAAGCTGACCGTAGTCTGTAGTTTTCCGGAAACATACTTGATACTTTTTGCTCGGCGATTCTTTGAGCGCTGCTCTTGCAGAGAAAGCGCATCGTATATATCCGGTATGAGGGACATCGGAAAATCGGCCGCATCAATAATATGGTAAACTCGGTTACGTTTATGTGGCGACTCGTCGAGCAGTTTGCGGATGGAGTATATGGTGGGTGATGGTGCCGAAACACCTTGATTATGGTGGATAAGATTATGGCACCTGTCGCAAATCGGAGAGGGTATCAAGGTCGCCTCGGCGTAGCGACTGGCATTTGCGACAATCACATCTTCTTCAAGTAGTGCACCATCTACAGTTGCTGGTCAGAAAAAGCCAATCCAGACAATGAAAGACCTCGAGTGTACGTACGTGCAGGTCTAGGTGCAGTATCTTTGACCGCTTTGGTTCCAGCTTCGGAAGCAACATCTTGATTCCCAGAAGAGGTTTCTGCCGCAGGTGATAGAAGCAGATTATCCTTCTCCTCAGCCAGATGTTTCGTTTTATTCAAAAGCTTGCGAGTCTTCTTCCTCGTCTTGCTATAGTACCCAGGCTCGTTCGGATCGATCGTTTGCGCATATGCGCCACAACCTGGACAACATATCGGGAGCAACTCTTTATCCAGTTCTAGTGGTTCAGTTGGCGATGCATAGGTTTCTGTCGACGTATCTAACTGTCTCGCAGTAGCTCGGAAACTCCGTCGGCTTGCGATTAACGGCTGGTAGGCGAAACGGTGTGTCCTAGTCGACAATGTCGATAGCGGTCGCTGAAACGAAGGAGAGGATAAAAAGCCATGAATATTTGGTCTTATCGACCTTGCAAAAATGCATCTGGGACACAGAAACATGACGTGAAGATTATTGCAGCTTCCAGGAAACTCCGCGCAGAGCTGCGGCTCTAGAAATCTAGAAATCGACAGCTCTCATGGCATATATCGGTCGCCGTAACAACTTAACGCGGGTGGCGAATCAGAACGCGATTTCGAACTACAAGTACTGATTAACTACTGGAGTTCGGTCTTGGACACACAGACAGCTTTAAGATTTATTTCCATTGTGGCATGGGCTGTTTTTCCATTGTCCACTGAAAAACAAAATTCTCGTGAAAAATCATTACACAAATTAAAGCTTGCTGTACAGTAGAGCCCAAATTCCCAGAAACGCCATACCCCTCGCCATAGACCCTATAGTACCCAACAGTATGAAATCATGCCCGTTCCTTTCCCTTGCTGTCAGATTCATTCTCGCCTTCTTCATCACTATCACTCATGAACTCTTCATCATCATCGTCAAACCCAAAGAATTTCCTCGCGACTGGCTTCAGTTGAGGCTCTGAAGGGCCTGCTGCATCTTCTGCTTGCTCTCCCATATCCTCATCTTCGCTTTCTTCGCTGGAACTCGCGGGTGAACCGCTTCCGCTACCCTCGCTAGCACTGGTGCTTGATCCTCCCATCAGAGCATCACGGAGATTGTCCTTCCACATTCCGTCTTTCATTGCCTTCAAAACTGCCTCTCGTGCCTTTTCACTCATTTCCTCCTTATCCTCCATCCACTGACCGTCGATCTTGGCCCTTCCACCACCATTCTTCAGCTCTTCCTCCCGCTTTTCAGCCGCTTCCACGACTGCCAGCCATCTGCGCCTACGTTCTTCCTTCTCTTTGCGCTCCATCTCCGGCTTAACAGCGAGATACTCCGCTAAAGCTTTCGCCTCATTAACAGTGCGCAAGCGCCGTCCGTCAAGGTTCCGGTTGGATCCATTGTTATCGCCTTGGTTGCGCTTTCGCTTGCTGGACATGCGACCACCGGCGGCACGGAGCTGAGAACCGAAACCTCCCTTGCCACCACACAGCGGGACAGAAAGTCGTAGCGGTAGGAGAGTGGAGGCTTGGGTAGAGTCATCGCGACCGGGGAGGAGCGACAGTAATGATTCAGAGGACGGAAGCAGTTGTCTGTTGCTTGTAGTTGTAAGGATCAAGGACTGAGTGTTGAGCGATACAGGCAGATAAGAAGCGATCTTCTCCGTCAAATCCGATATAGTAGATGTTGAAGGCAAAGAGATAGAGAGTGTAGAAGGTAACGACAGTCCTGGGAAAGAGGAGAGAAGGACATTGACGGATGGCGCCATTATGGCGGGTGATCCTGCCTTGACAGGTAGTGTATATTCAAGGGATATAGGTCGCAAGCGGCTCCTGGGCCGAACTATGGAATATGTGATGCGAACGTGTTTTCGTCGTGATGATGCGGAGTTGATAAGATCACCTGGAGAGGCGAAGTTGACGGAGATCTTGAGTCTTGGCGCGGCGGCTGAAATCTCGATCACGTGATACATCCATATCGGGACTAGGCTGCTGATTAGGGTACTTACCCTAGAAGAGCGATCGAACAATATCGCACTTTTGCTTGACAGCTTCGCTCCGCTCTTCTCCAACCAAACCCATCAACCAAATCATCCCCTAGCGTTGTCAGAGCGATTCCCCGAATTACGCCTGGAACTCGCGACAATGTATGTGCGAAATCTATTTCCGCTGTTGCTTCATTCTGAGAGTGGCCGAGACTAACACTAGCATCAGGCTTATTCCCAAGGCCGACCGCAAGAAGATCCACGAGTACCTCTTCCGCGGTATGTGAACAATTCGAGAGCGCGTCCTTTATCCAGAATTGGATCTTTGCGACGTACCTTGGACGAACTTCGCTGACATCGATTTACCAGAGGGTGTGCTCGTGGCCAAGAAGGACTTCAACCTTCCCAAGCATGGCGACATTGACACCAAGAACCTCTACGTAAGATTACCCGATCGCTGCGTCCGCGCGCTACCAATTATGGACCAATTTGTTCTAACATGTCTGGAAATCAATAGGTGATCAAGGCCTGCCAGTCTCTCACTTCTCGCGGTTACCTCAAGACCCGCTTCTCGTGGCAGTACTACTACTACACCCTCACCCCCGAGGGTCTGGACTACCTCCGCGAATGGCTCCACCTGCCTGCTGAGATCGTCCCTGCTACCCACATCAAGCAGCAGCGTTCTCACGCTCCTCCTCGTGGTATGATGGGTGGTGAGGAGCGCGAGCGCCGCCCCGGTGGCCGTGGTGGTCCCCGTGAGGGTGGCTACCGCCGCCGTGAGGAGGGCAAGGAGGGCGGTGCCCCTGGCGAGTTCGCTCCTACCTTCCGTGGTGGATTCGGCCGTGGCCGTGGTGCTCCTCCTTCGTAAGCGGTTCCCGTGCGATCGTCTTGCGATGGCCTTGAGTGATGTTCGTACGTGTGTTGGGACGTTTCGGATGTAGTTGCATCTGGTTCCTCGAAAATCACCGTACACATCAAAAAGGAATAAAAAAAGAAAAGTTATATGGGGAATGAAGATTTATGACGGCCATTGTATCATGTTACGAAGTAGCTAGGATCAATGGCAGAATATTCATGACTCAAATTGTTCTTCCTCAACAGTAGACTCTCAACTTTCTAGGCTCTGCGCTTTCTGACTACCCAGCAGTGAAGCTTTTTGTGAAGAGAGGATGTCGATCATTAATAGTCGAACTATACAGAATTCTCCTCCCCCTGATCCGGTGATGTCCACCTCTCCCTATGACTGGAATCTCTTCCGGTCATATCGAACCACAGCCTGTAGAATAACCGACGCACCGGTTGCACAGTCATCCGCGGAGCAAAATTCCTCAGGGTGGTGGCTCAGGCCGTCCTTGCAAGGGACGAAGATCATACTAGTTGGGACTCTCTTGGAGGTGAAGACACTGTCATGACCAGCACCGCTCATTATCGTCCGAACCAGTGACTTCGAGTTAGACACGCCCGCATCAGCGACAACGGCCTCCGCTGATTCCTGCACACACGCGATACAATCCTCGTGGAACTTGACTGCTGGAGAGTCGAAGTCGAGCGTCCACTCCACACGGCAAGGCTTTCGGATACCCTTGCCTTCCTCTGCCGCGATAGCATCGAATTCTTTCTTCAACTCAGCTTCAGCAGTTGCGACTAATTCGGTTTCTGGTCCTCGCACGTCCAGGCTGAAGCTTACGAATCCGGGAACAGTATTTACACTGGCCGGCTTCACCTCTACAATACCAACGCTGGCCAGACAACCATGAGCATCGGCAATTTCCCTAGCACGTACCATCATGCGAGAAAAGGCGTAAAGCGCATCAGCACGATGTTGGAATGCCGTTGTTCCTGTGTGGGTATCCCGTCCAATGACATTGATACGATACCAGCGGTAGGCCTGAACTGCAGTCACAACACCAACGCGCTGACCTGCGGACACGAGGTGTGGTCCTTGCTCGATGTGCAGTTCGAAGTGTGCTGCCATGGGCGTCTCCTTATATGAGCATGGCACTGTCCCTAGGTAGTTGATCTTTTCCAGTGCAGACTTCATAGTTTCGGGCGCTGAAGCTGCTGTAGGCAGAGACGCAACAGTTGGGACTTCTTTGAGCGCATGCGCCTGGTCAAGAGGGATGAAGCCTGCCCAAACTCCTGAACAGATCATACTAACAGGAAATCGGGCACCTTCTTCGCTATGGATCTGTTAGCGAGATCTGAGGTAAAACCATGAGAACAGAATGAGGCCCTTACTTCGTCCAATTGACAACTCCAACACCTCCCTCGGTTTCCAGCCCCATCTCCTCCATCACTTTCAGCGTTTCAATCCCTGATAATACGCCTAGGATACCATCATATCTGCCACCAGTGGGCTGCGTATCGAGGTGGCTTCCGATGAAAGTAGCAGGCACATCCTTTCTCCTCCCAGGGCGAACAGCAAAGATGTTTCCCATCTCATCGATGGTGATGTTACACCCAAGTGCCTTTGTCGTCTCAATGAACCAATCGCGAACTTTCTTGTCATCCTCTGAGAGAGCAAGTCGTTGCATGCCGGTGTCCGTTGGACCGCTGCATCGGGTCAGCGATATCAGAACTGACTTAAGCTAATATAACTGGAGGCTACAGGAATTGCACTGCCAATTCATAGCAACTTTTCTGACAGTGTCTGCTGCAAAGTAAATAGTTACTTACTCTCCCCATCGTATACCTGAACCCCATTGACAGCTGTGGTGCAAGTCCTTCGCCAATCGCTCTTTGTTAGCACTTAACGCCGACACTTGGGCTTCTGATAGCTCTGTGGTCAACATGGCGAACCTGGAGGAGATAGAGAACTGCTTTCTTTGATGGAATGGAAGTCTTAGCTGAAATGGAAGAATAGATCGTCTGATTGATAGCAGCGTAGAGCCTCGGGAAACAAGGGATACCATATTGATGTTGTGCCTTCCCTCTTATATCGCGAACAGCTAATCAATTTAGCGGGGATTACGTCGCTAGGAGCGTGAAGATGATAAGATAACTATCGCGAAGACAGCAACCCGGACACTTCCTTATCGAAGCCCCTCATCTCCTCCCCTCATGTTATTAACCTATAACGAGCCTGTAATATTATGAACGGCCGTCTCGATAGGTTAGCCGATACGTACGATAACGACCAGTAACGCCTATCTCCCACGTGATTGTAGCATATCAAGAACCAGTGAGACCGGCCACAGAAGCTCCAAGCGATTCAATAAGGCCGAAGATAAATAAATTATGTCAGGATAGCTATGGTCACTATATATGCATGGTGGCTATCTAAATAGAAGAGCAATATAGACCTCGATACATGTCATATCTTAGATTATGTCATGTCAAATACAACCCTTGTTAGTAGAAAGACTCCAAATGGGGGTACATTTATATGCTTTTGCCATTTGATAAGAGATCCTTCCCAGTATTTACGGTTCCAAGCATTATGTCGAATCTTAGGGCACGGAAGCAAAAAATGAGTGCTGAACTAGCATTCGGGGTAAAATCCTTTGGATTGCTGGACTATTTTAGAACCCTTCGACATGTCATTGTGTCATCAGAGACGAGGTCTCCAAGATTTTCCCCCTCTCTATAAAACCTTACCGTAAACCAACTTTCTCTTACTACCAGGATCACATCCCCAAATTCCCTGATCCCTTAGTCTTGTCAAGTTATCTCGTGATATTCCCTGGTCACTGCTCATCCGAATCTGTCACAATGGGCTCACAGACGGAAGAACGGAGTTCTTCAGGTGAAGCTGAACTCATGCGGGCAAGTCGACAAATCCCATAAGGCAATTTCTCTAGCTTCGTGATAGGGGTGCAAAGCAATAGCATGTATAGACAGATTCCTCCTGCACCTGGGTCGTATAGACCCTAATCTGCGAAAGAAGTATCCGAGATTCAACAAACTTGAAGTTGAAGATCAAGGTCGGTTGAACGAAATAAAGAATCAACTAGCTGAGAGCCTGAGAAATTACGCTCCTCAGTTATTCAAAGATGGAGAACTTGACTTGGACGCCAAAGAGGTCGAAATGAAAGTATATCCAAGATGGGAATACTGGAAGGTTCACGCAGGAAAACGTAAGTGTCGGAAAATACTTTTGACTAGTTTTGCTAAACATCTAATTTGTCCCGTGTAGCCGTTCAATTCGATAATGTGTTCCGGCGCACTGTTGCGAAAGAACAGCATGCGAGATTACTACGTGCTGCCCTAGCTGAGAAAGATAAAACAGCTTCATCACTGCAAGAACATGCATTCATCGAGGCCTGCAGAGAATTGCGTCAATCAGTTGAATTGGACAGATCAGCTGCTTCATTTACTTGTGGTGGTACTATAGCGATTGGAGACCAACCTAAGGTGGAAACCCAATCCGGTGAGCATGGAGTCCCTACACATGAGACCATCAGCGACAACTCTTGTCAGTCGGCTGGTTCATCCTTTGTACCTCGGAGCTCGCCGCGTGTTCGTATATTTTGGACGAGCAAGAAGGATACTGCCGATGCTCGAAAACTCGAACTGCCGATGAATGGTGCACAAGACTCGAATCAAGAATTGCTCCAGCAACTCGTGGTGGAATGTTCGCCGGCCAGTTTCGGCAGAGGAAATGAGACGATTCTTGACCCGAGTTATAGAAATGCCGGAAAGCTGGATATAGAACATTTCGCAAGCAGTTTCCATCCGGCAGATTTCGATATTTTGGAGAATGTCGAGAAAATACTCCTTCCTGATATTAGTACCAAACGTCAGAACCGTCTTCCCTTCAGGAAGTTGACTGCAGAGCTTTACAAACTTAATGTATGACAACCCAGCGTATGTATGCAGTGCAGCGTTGACCAAGCATGTGAATACAGGCGTACTCTGCTCCCTCTGGGTATTTTCGAAAGCACGTTGATACCCCTCGTTCTGTGAGCCAGATCGGATCACTCGTGGTCTGCTTGCCAGCACCGTTCGAAGGCGGAGATCTGGTCGTTCGTCATCATGGCCGAGAGGTGATTTTCGATTGGGGCCGACGGAGCGCCTCCTCTATACAATGGGCGGCGTTCTATAGTGACTGTGAACATGAAATCAGGACAGTTACTGAAGGGCATCGCATCACTCTAACCTACAATCTGTACGTGATGGAACCTCTCGACACTGGGATTTTGCGTAATCCATCCATCGACCCGCAAACCTTACCGTTGTACGGATTTATCCGCAGCCTGACTGAGCAGCCAGGCTTCATGAAAGACGGTAAAAAAAACTCCTCTCCTTATTCTTCAATTATAGACAATGCTGACGTCTGCAAGGCGGTATTCTTGGGTTCGGCTGTTCTTATGCATATCCCCACACTTCGAAATTGGCGAAGGAGTTACTCCCAAGAACGCTAAAGGGTTCTGACTTGGTCCTCTATTCCATATTCAAGTCCCTTGGGTATCTAGTAAATATTCTACCAGTCCTGGAGCAAGATGGTTGCTACGACATAACTAATCCATCCCTGGGGCTCGAGGAAGAATGGAGTTGCCAACCGGAAAGAGCAGATTTTTTGGCACGCAGTGAACAATTAGAAGAAGACTACGTGAAGGCCGTCAATGAAGATTTCCAGAATTGCGATAACATTGAAACGCGCTCGCAATCTTTATTCGACACATGTATTAAGGTGGGAGAGATGCAGGAGCTTCGGCAAAAATGGCGCAGTGGGAGTCGAGACTACAAATGCATGGCAAAGGTTGGGACGAAGCTAGAGCCATATTTTGTGCTGAAAGCCAACCGTGAATTGGAGGAACTTGACGAGGTATATATCACCCTGATTATTTTTTTCCCGCCCACCTTTGTCTTGTCGCACGACCTTTCTCTTTTGAAGAAACTGACACTCTTGTTACGACAGCCGGATAACCGGTACTTCAAGTTCCACTGGGGTGCAGGTATCACCTGGATCAGCGAGCCAGAGCACGAAGAGATGGCCTTCACTGGTATTTCTTACGGGAATGAGGCTACTACAGACTCGGCCTACTCTTGTGCCGTCATCTTGGTCGTTATCCCGCCATGGCAAGAAAGAGCGAAGATGACAGATTCAGCTTGATGCAGAGATCAATGCTGGTGCTGGTGCTGGATATATGATCAGTCTAGATACACTATGCCTTATCGAGGGTGAATCTTGTTGCTCTTAATCTTTTAGAAATAGCTTTCCATATTGAGTTCACAGCAGCAATGTTTGTCGTCGTCGTTTCCTCAGTTCGGTCTGACTGATATGGTGGTCATAATCGCACGGACTTTCTTCAATTACCGACACGCACTTAATATCACAAAGTCTCATCTATTGAACGAATATACGCATTAAAAACCAGCAAAAAAAAAGAAACAATATATCTAGGGAACTAGAATTCATAACACCAAAAATAAAAACAATAAAATTATCGACTGCTGTGTCGATAGCAGGATTCCAAAGATTGCTGAAGAGGAGTATTGTGGGCGGCCCACGGCCATCTCTGGTAAAAGGCAAGAAATGGATTCTAAGCTAGGCCGTCCCACTCCTCGCAGAACTTTCCATTAAGTGATTTAAGTAGTACCCCAGGGCGACCGATGGCCCGAGTTCGATTCCGCCCTCTCCCCTCGGTCGATTTCTTTTTCTTAATCCCTACCCGTCCTTTCCCCTCATCGGCCTTTTAAGTCCACCCCGCATCACCGTCATTCGATTGATTTCCTTTCTTTTAAATTGGGTCTGTAACCATAACATCCAGTACATTGCATACTGTAATCCATCATGTCTGCTGCGTGTATTTTCTGCAAGATCGTCAAGGGTAATTGATATCCTTATTTCCTTTCTATTCTTTCTTTCCATCTTTTTTTGTTTTGGATTTCCTTCTGGGATGAAACCAACGATGTCATCCTCAGTCGGAGCTTACTGGAGGCGCCATTACGGTAGTTATTCGATGAGGCTAATGTCCAGTGAATTGCAGGCGATATCCCGTCCTTTAAGCTCTTCGAGAATGACAAGGTCTTTGCATTCTTGGATATCCAGCCGCTGAGTCGCGGTCACGCGGTG
The DNA here is from genome assembly GCA_029606305.1 of Paecilomyces fulvus. Lineage (NCBI taxonomy): Eukaryota > Fungi > Ascomycota > Eurotiomycetes > Eurotiales > Thermoascaceae > Paecilomyces > Paecilomyces fulvus. The sequence continues at coordinate 448,516 of JAPVCG010000031.1, forward strand.
AGTGTCTCTCTCATTAAGCTTCTGTTGACGGCCCATTGCTATGCATCCAACCCTACCTTCTATCACTTTTCTGTCAAGATACTAGACGTCTCAATCTGTACCTTGGTCATAACGTTCGGAATTCCAATACGTTCTCGATGGAGAATCATGAGTCCCAGGGTCCATCGGATTAAAAAGAGCCACAAGAAGAAGAAGCTAACAAGAGAATAATAACAGCTCGTCATCCCCAAGTTCCACGGCGCCAAGCTGACAGATATCCCTGACGATGACCTGCGAGAGCTTCTGGTACGTCTTTTCTCGATCGATTGAACCCCGGACCATCCGAGTCCTATATACTCTATCCCCGCACACGGCGCGTACCTTGAGGACGACAATCAAGGTCCCCATAGGCCAATGGCATGATAGACGAAACAAACTCGTGGACCTCTTTGGGCTAACGTATAACCCTACCCTTGTCTTCGATCGATAGCCCGTCGCAAAGAAGATCGCCATCGCTAGTGGCGCAGAGAACTACAACGTCCTGCAGAACAACGGTCGCCCGGCGCACCAATTCGTTGATCATGTGAGTTTCCCATTATCTTATCCAGAACCCATCTTCTCTCTATATGGAATAATGTTCTAATTTGATAATATCGCAGGTTCACTTCCACGTGGTACGTTGATTCCCGCTCACAGACTTAGCCCTCCTATCTCACCAGCCCATCTTCACCCTCATCCATAGCCACACATAAGAAAGTACTAACCAATCGTCTACTCATTGTCATAGATCCCCAAGCCCAACGAAGCTGAAGGTCTCGGAATCAGCTGGCCCGCCAAGGACACTGACATGGACAAGCTTAAGGCTCTCTACGAGGAGATCAAGGCGAAGATGTAAATTGATTGATTTCCTAGCGAAATATTCAGAACATGTCGAGATAGGAAACGGGAATGACAACAAATGAAATGTCTTCTCTCATTTATGTACTTCTTAAGGCCATGACAGGGTTCACTGTGCAAGTAGGAGATAGTAATACATGTACTTTTGTTATGACTGCATGCAGGGCATTTTAAAGATTATTCCTTAGCAATGAAACATATATACCGGTATAATTAAGTATAATCAAGAATTGAGTTGCATTCTATCCTCTAACCTTTCAGAAACTAACATAGTCCTATACACTTTGCTTTTCCCGAAATGTAGTACACGCACACTTCCTGATTAGTATTCCAGTCAGTCCTAGGCTCAGACCGACGCATATCTGGAAGAGATCTGTCCTTATCTGTCATCACATAAGCGGCCCATCCAAAAAGGAAAGATAGGAGAGAACCGGAAGGAAATAGGAAAAGAAAAATAACAATAAATATAGTTAGTACGCGAGTTAACAATGTCTAATGATACGGTGCCAATCTGAGAGGGAAAAGGACAAGGCAGCACTCTCAGCACAAAACAGAACCGAGACCACAATTCAGCATAAGCGTCCACACAAAACCGATCCCGAAAGCGAGGAAGAGGTCAATGGCAATTTGAACTCCAGAGAACCGCCGGCATGAGACGTAGCTGAAGCTCTGATCTATTCATATTCTAAACCTTAATTGCATCTCCATTCGTCTACTCAGTTCCGTTCGTCTGAGCATCTCCATTGGTGACTTGGCTTGAAGGTTCACCGTTCGTGGCGGTGGGTTTTCCATCGGGATAGAATCGGAGCTTTCCTCCACCCAGGATCACGCCAGTGCGGTCGTACAGTGAACGTGCTCGGACATAGGGATCAAGCTCCCAGTACCCTTCTCTCATCTGCCTGGTGAGGTCATCTCTCTTGGCTTGTTCCGCGGCTATGGCATCCTTATTTCCCGCAGCGTGGGCTGTAATCCATGATAGGGTGCAATTCTGGTGATCATTGTAGAGCTGGTGTCTCCTTGAGAGCAGCTCGTCGCGAGTGGCTGCCTCTTCCAGCATCGCGTTTTCGCCGGATAGCGGCTCAACGTAATTATACTCCCATTCTTCGTCTCCACCGAGTTCTTTGATAATACGTTCACGGGGAATGAACTGTTCCAAGTCCTCGAGAGTGTTCGTGAAGTTGATCTTCGAGGCGACGACAGGATCCAGCCAGCCTTTGATTACCCTCCAAATTCCTGCGCGACATGGCTTAGAGAATATTCCAAGTGGAGATTACATGTTTGGACGTTTGACTAACCTGAGAAAATCCAGGGAGCTTTGTGAATTATTACCAAGCCCAAAGATTCAGGATAGTTGGCCTCGAAACACTTGATCATAAATTTAACGGGTACGTAGTCCTGGATACAATGTTAGAACTATGGTCATCTTCTCTGCCAGATAATGTACATACCATGTTCGCAAGGGTGAAATCAGTCATGTCGAAGATTAAAGCCTGCAAATGTCAGAACCTTGTCCATGGTACCGGGCTCTCCGCACTCACCGCAGTCTCGATAGGAGGGGCCAGCAACATTCTTGCAGTCTCAATTAGGTAGACCGTATAGCGTTCCAGCACTTCAGGGCTCTGGTCGGCCGATCTATGGTAGCGTACCCGGACATAACACAACGGTCTTCCATTCCTGTCAACACCATGGAGGAAGCTCTTGCCCATCCGGACCTGCTTCATGAATTCCTCTCCTGACTTCTTCGCGGCCGGGTCAGAGCTCTGCTCCTGGTTCATGGCATGTCCTTCGCCGTTCCTCATAATATCATCATCCACGCGCAGCTGTTTCAACCTCCACTGCATTGTGGAAATGAGCATGATAAGTGCCTTCTGGATATCCCATTTTCTAGCACGGAGGAACCGAAGAAGGAGTGCATCAGGATTGTCTTGCTTTACCATGCTCCAAAATGCGAGCCGCAGATCCTCCGCAGCGTGATCAGAAAGAGCCTGTTGAAATTCTTTGTGTTGACCATATTTGTCGTCCCCGTCCGTGATTTTGATGTCAGATATGCCTGACGTGATACTGGTAGTGTCTGCACCGTTGGTGTCATCCTCACTGCTTCTACTGAAGAAAAATTTTCGCTTTGACTTCTTCTTCTCCTGGGAAGGACTCGCGGGGGGTGATGCACTGGTATCTGACGGTGTCTTGCCGAGTGGCTCTTCTAACTTGACGCCGAAGACCTTCAGCAGCAGCACCCAGAACTCCTGAAGCCTTTTCTCCTGCTCTTCGGTGAGGTTCCCAATATGGCCGGGAGGGATTTCATCGGTCGACATTTTGAGTGTGTCAATCACGTCGAGAAAGTCCTGAGTCTGATGGAGAACTGACTGGGAGGGTTGCGCAGTCTCCACAACGTTTCCAGATTTCGAATATATATCCTTGACAGCCAGTCCACCACAGATGGCAACCAGAGCGACCGTGATCGTCCAAAAAGAGGACGCTTGTCTCGGTTGGTTGGACGATCGAGAACGGGATTGTGTGGAGATAGCCCGGTTCAGATTGCGGGGAGAGTTTGAGCTTAGGTAGCCTTGTCTGTACAGTAATGACAGTGGAGGGATATGTGCACTTGTACGAAGAAGCGATTGAGCTTGAAAAGCCTCAGAGAAGGGGATTACCAGGCGGCGACCGAGGAAGCAAGCGCGCATGTGCTACTGAGAGAAGCAGCAAGTGCTTCTCCGTCGGACGATGCGACTTCACTTCTCTTTACTTTGATATCCTCTTGTATCAGAACGATCTGCACAGTTCCTACCGCACACCAAATTGCGGGGGAGATTTGGGGGATGAAGATAGATGTTAGATTTAGTTATATGAGTCTTGGATCCATGAAGTAAGTTAGCGCTTCCTCAGCCGGGCATTCCGTCACACACCCACCTTGGCTGAGATCATCAAACAATGCCAACAACAACAACCGTGCGGTGGGCCACCAAGCAAGCATCGAGCCTCGAGAGAGTTCATCTTTGGCAGTGAGACGTTCCATACTACTTCTGAATCTCTCTCTCTTCTCCCTCTATCTCACCAGTCACGAAACGATCATGGAAGAACCTGCACCAAGATCCGCGTCGCGCACGAGACCACCGTCCAGACCAGTAACTCCTCTCCGCCCGAGCTCGAGATCATCAATCCGCGATGCTCACGGTTATGGCGCAAGCATAAACGGTGCGGGGTATTTGCAGCCGGCAATCAATGCTCTGGAGCCTCAATTTGCGGAACTGGCAGACTCGATGGCGGATCTGGAGACAAACTTTATGCATCTGCAACTGATGCACGAGAGCCTGACGCGATTCAGCGAGAGTTTCGCCAGTTTCCTATACGGATTGAATATGAACGCTTTTTGTGTTGACTTTCCCGAGGTATAGACCCAATTGTAGTACTACACGATAAGCACGGTGTTGATATGAGGCAGGCTCCTATTTCCGAATCGTTTCGAAGAGCAAGGAAGACGGAAACACAAGCGGGTATGGTATATGACTTCGGCCTCTTTGTTCCCTGCTAATTTGGTGTCAGACCCTGCAGCAGATCAATATCGCTCTGCTAACGATGGCGAAACCACATTTTTGTGAGTGATCCACCTGATCTTCAGGGAACCATGCCATGGCAGCTCTATTTACTAATCTCTGTTTACTCCAGGACGACTGATACTTCCTTCATTGACAATCCGCCCGCCACAGCTTCTTCAAAAGCGACTCCCAGACCTTCCAGGACGTCTTCGCGGGGTTCCTCTACTCGAGGCTCAATCGGCGGCCGCTATTCGACCCGGGGTACTACGAGGGGTGGCGGAAGAGCTCGTCCAAGCGCGTTGCCTCGGGGGAGAGGAGTGCGCTGAGGATTACACATGAATAAACTCGACATCGATGTACTCCAACTGGTGGTGAACATCATACCCGGTATCCTCAAGAACTCTGCAGCCACAACTCACAATGGCGCAATACATGACCTCATCGGGGACTTTGGGTATATCTGAAGCCAAGATACAGGCAGCTCATTGGAGGCAAAAAAGGCACAATGCCCAATTGATGGCACATCGCTCATTATCCGACCCGTGGTGAACATTGACACCCCGATAACGACACCCGACACAATGTCAATTGGCAATCATAGAAAATGTGCTAGGCGCCATTATTCCGCGACCTCTGGGCGCTTAACATTCTAGATTCAGACATTGTGTTCTGGGCTCCCCATGGCGCTACTTCACATGATTGATATCTCAAGCTGTCATATAATGTTACACCCACTAGAGCACATTTATAATCATACTAGATATGCACTCGGACATCTGAAAATGCAGCCAAAGTAGCGTAAAATGGTCAGGATCAGCCCTGTGAAGGATTAGTGTCGTGGTGGTTCCTCAACTTGCCACGCCGCCTCCTGGATTCTGACAGGCTCCTTTACCGCCCCAGCCGACACACATGCCGGACCCGAACGCAGAGTATTCTTTCAACTTTGCCTTCAATACACCGCCAGCCAGCACGCTCTAGTCCATTCACTCACGAGGTCAATCGCATGGATTGTTCTTTGTCTTTGCATTGTCCCGTTGATACTGTCTTCTGCTAGTTTTGTGTTGGTCATTCACAGTGCAAATTTCCGCTAGGTATTGATAGTGAGGCCGCTAGCGCTTGTCCATCCGGTGGAGAACTTCAATATCAAAAGATCCCGGATCATATCTGAGCCTATCTCCCGTCTAGCATCTCTGTGTTTCTCATTCTTGATGTCTACATACCAGAGTCCTGAGTCTGCTGTGCGGAATCTGTGACTTGAATATCCTCATCTGTCATTACCGTTCTGTTCAAGCTCGTCCTTGCACCGGATTCAGCAGAATTCGGCTAGCGGCTACTGTGTCTATCTACCTTGGACCATTACGGGTGATCAGATCTCTACTGGAGTATCCAAGATCTGGTGTTGTCCTTTGCTGGTCAATCTTATTTGTTGGGATTGCAAACAGCTGGTTCTTTTCTGGTTTACTACGCAATTCCATCACATACCACGATGGCAACCACCACTAGAGTGTTCGTCAAATCGGAGGCCGAATATGGCTGCGGTGAGTGCAGTTACGGTTTTTTTGAGCTGATCCGGATATGCTGACCAGCCAACAGAACATCTAGCGGCTGTTCTTACGAAGGATGAAAGCACTGCTGCGCAGTTTCGGGAATCCTTCGCGAAGTCGCATGCCGCTTTTGAAGCGCGAAAGAAGAATGTTATTGTCCACAAGATCTCGACTCCTAAGAGTATTTTTTCTCTCAAACCGACATACTGTTGCCTGACCTGCTCCGAGATGTGTGAGAATGGCGGCAGGGACGCCCACTCCCAGAAGACTGGTCATAAATTCTGTAAGTAGAGGCTTTTGTGTTTGTTCGATACAGCACTGACAGGATTCTAGATTTGGAGTCCAGAAATGGCAACCTCTTCTGCCAGGAGTGTCATGATCTTGTCTATGACGGGGGGCTGGAACGTTTACTTGTGACTGGTTATCCGCCCAAGGGTGTGTGTAACGTTGAATCCCGTTTTGAGCAAGTGTCTAACGTTGCACAGCTTCGAAAAAGCGAAAGTTCAGCGAAAGCTCTGCCGACGAGATCTACGTCAAAACTAACGCCAACAAGCGACCCTGCGGCAGGGAAGGAGCCAGGGGCCTGTACAATCTTGGCCAGACGTGTTACATGAATGCGATCTTGCAGGCACTTCTCCATGATCCACTACTCAACACATACTTTCTTGGTAGTGGGCATCAAGGGCATGAATGTCTTTGGCCTCGCTGCCTGGCATGTCCATTGGCAGATGCGTTCGCCGATGCTAATAATACCGAGAAGACAGACTCATTTACGGCAGTCCAGATGCTGTACGCGTTATGGAACGCCAGCACGGTAAGTACTGTTTCGTATACTTAAAAACTGGAGGGACTAGTCAGTAATGTCTGTTGGTAGAATCTGCAAGGCTATAGGCAACAAGATGCCCACGAGTTTTACCAGTTTCTTGTGGACAGACTACACGCTTCTGCGGAAGGGCATGCTGAGGGTCTGAATGAGGACTGTTCATGCTTCTTTCACAAGGCCTTCTATGGGAAACTGCGGAGCAGCGTCACCTGCGACAACTGTGGCAATGTGACTCGCACCGAAGACCCCATCATGGACCTAAGTCTCGACGTGCAGATACGGGCGAAGAAGCGTGCTCTTGGCGGACAGGATACGCCTTCTACACCGACGTTGTATGGTTGTTTAGAAAGCTTTACTTCCCCGGAAAAGTTATCGGCGGGAATGTACAACTGTAGTGAATGTGGTGGAGCAGGTCAAAAAGCGACCAAGCAGCTGAAGATCAAGAAGCTGCCGGCGATTCTGTGTATGCAACTGAAGGTCTGTCGATCCTTATGCTCGTACTGATATTGGTTCACTTTTATTGACGCAAACCAGCGTTTTGGACACTCGGAAGCTGTTTCGGAGAAACTCGAGGGCAGGGTGAACTTCCCTCTGTCGATTAACATGCTTCCTTACACGACCAAGCCAAACTCTCGAAAGGTTCCAAAGTCCAAATACATGTACGACCTCTCAACAGCCGTTATCCACAAGGGGCAGCTCGACACTGGCCATTATTACTCATATTGCCGCCAGGGCGATCAGGTAGGGATCATCTTTGTGTGGTTTATTTCATGGTTTAATCTCGGTCTTTCTAACTGGTGCTGCCAGTGGATGCTCTTCAATGACGACCAGGTCACCCCTGCGACCGAAGCAGACGTGCTGAACGCCGATGCTTATCTCCTTTTCTACAACCTGCGCTCTCTCACGGCGAAGGTCCAGAACCAGAACCAGAACCAGAAACATGAGCACGGTCACCGTCACTGAAATCTTCATTCTGCTTCTTGTGGATTTCATGCAGTATTTCTTTTCTCACGCCAGCCAGGTACAAGCACAGGCGTTGAGTTTTTATGTCAATTTGAGCATGTCGGTTCGGTTCTGTTGGCGTTGCCCGGTACACATACCCAGTGAACGAATTCATTCTTACTTCGGGCTGTAGTTTTATGAATTTCTTATCTTGTCAGTCTACTTGATAGACCCTTTTTCTTCTTGATGAAGCGATATCCGAGCAGACGCCGGACTTCATTACTGTCAATGATGCGCATAAGCTTCTAAGAAAAAGCCTTATGATATTTTTTTTTACATGTACAAAATCCATATGATGAAAAGAATAAAAAAAATAATGGCAGCCACGAACGAATACTCCAGAGCACTCGTACATACTTTATGTCCCCCTTACGCAGGTGCGTACTGCATTCGATTGTCTATACAAAGAGCATAGGATAGTATATGGATAACCCTTACCTCCTCCTGATGAACTCATCTTCGCAAGGCACACACCCCGTAACTACATCCACGTTCGCTGGGTCCTTACAGTCTAGAGTAGTAAAAAGTACAGACACCACCCATAGATAGATAAGAACGAGTCACAAAAAGTCTCACTCGAACAACAACGCCTATCCCCCCCTTTCCAATTGTTGATCTTATTCCCTCATGGGAGACGGATGGATGGATTAGTATTGATGGGATTTGATGGTGGGTATTGTGCGGAGCTGGGTCAAGGTGGAATATTCGGCTTTACTTTTGTTTGATTATTCGTCAGTGGAGATGTTATTTGTTGATACAGTGGTATGTATGTATGTATGTACTTGAGTGGGCACTAGTAGTAGCTTATGGGATTGGAACTATACTACAGTATTTAAAGAGTAAATTGTAAATGGAACACACGGGCTTTTCTATAAGATATACTGTTAATTTACAGTATATAGTTAACTAACTACTTCTCGAGTTGACAACATTATGTAACTAATCCGTTCCTTGGATATTAATGTGATTGGTACCATGTTTATTTATACATCATGACTAACTACAAGTCAGGTATTAGTTAACGACTTGTACTGATTATCACCTAAGATGCACGTTACAATGCATAGAGCCTTGCATCTTCAAGTTCAATCATATCACATCATGATTCCTTACTACCACGTGGGAATAATAGCCGTCGTTTATCGTCCCGGGTTATCCTGAACTCAACTCAAAAAAGGTAGTTTGATTAATTCTAATTACTATCTCCCCTCTAGTTCCGCGAGACGAAATTCCTTCCTCGGAGGCAGAGTCCGGAAACTACGTAGTAATAGATCCAGCCTAGTTTCCTAGGGTAACTAACGGGATATATTGAAGCTGTAAAAAAAAAGAAAAAAAAAATTTCATTGGTTGGTTCTTGGGGTTGTTACGGGTCTTGGCGCAATGGTGGATGTTTTTAAAGTGCCGAAATCCGAGAGTATGACTCTGGATTTTTGCACGCTCAAATCCGGACAGGAAGATGAAAAGAGAAAAATGTACTCCATCCGGAAGGTAAAAAATTACGCGCCGCGAGAAACTTCCCGATTACTTACATAAGTCTCGCGATTCGGAAATAACTAGTTAGTTAAGTGGACTCCGATGTATGTATCTGTACCATTGCAGATCGACACACAACAGTGCTGTTGGATTAAACACAACTAGTATCACTGCAGGATTGTGGAAATGATATCCCCTGCCACTTCAAACGAGATGTTTCATCAAAGATATCAACAGGAGCGTGTCAGTGCTGAGGCAAAAAAAAAAAAGGTGCAATACATTACATCATACCCGCGCCGAGCCGGCTGGGGCGCAGAGCCATGGTTGAGTCGTTGTCTAAAGGAATGTGGGCTCAACTAGATCACGTTTTAGACGTTGGCGGATCAATAATTAATGAAGAAGAAAAAAATCTTTTGCTTGGGTCGGAGGCGGCATCGGGATCTAGCGGGTTTATCGTCCAAAGGCAGATGTATATGACGGGCACTAGATAGTAAATGGGAACATCTTCCTATAGTCAGAGGAGAGTGTAGCAGGAACAACAGAAGTATACACGGCGAACAGATTCCAGCGATATAGTATAATCTTCATTCGTAAATAGCATTCAGGAACAGTTTCTATTCTGAACGAAGAGTATCAAACTGCTCTCTTTTGATTGGTAATCTCCTCGTCTACTTTTACTGTCTCCCTGAATGGTTGCTTTGCGATGCTTGCTGGGGAATCCATGCGTGGACTATTCCCAGTATGGATTCTGTGAGTCATAAGATCTTGTATGTAGTTAATAATCAGACGGAAGTTTCGGTGGAGAAGATTATTACTATTTGCTGGTTCCTAGATGGTGATAGGAAGAGGGCGTGGTGATATGGAATGGTGCGTGTGTATTGAAGCTCTGAGCTCTAAAGTAGACTATGAAGAAGTGTTAACAGGTCATCCGCTGTAAGCAAACCGCGCGGGATCAGCAAACCGGCTGGCAAGAGTCCGAATCCCGCTTGAAGAGTCAGCACGATGTCCCGCTCGTAAATGCTTGATGTGATGTGCCAGCCGGTCAACAGGCGTGATTACAGCCGGTGACTGGTTGAACTTCTGAAGTGCAGCGCTCCTCCTTGTCCATGGCCCCAAGCAAGGGCCTTTGGTCGGTCTGATGATCCTCAGCACCATCACGCTACTAGAGACCAAATGGCGGAGAGTGAATCGAGCGGAAACTCAAAACTCATCGATAGTATGAAAGTGGATCTTGATTTGTAAGGCCAAGACCTCAGGAAAGATACCTCGTCGTGCGGATTTCTGTTCGACCGGTCGACGACAGGCAGCCAGATTTTCAGAGGGAGGACCATTATGACCAAGCTTCAGAAAATAATTTCATGGTTTCCATCGCGAAACGCTCGGTTTGGAGTAGGACTGGTGATAGCACATATCCACCAAGGCAGCTTCGATCATGCTCTCAAAGCCCGTTATGCAGAGACCGCGGGATGTGTGTGCGTTGACTGGGTTTATACTCCAGTATACATGCTCCAGTGTCGAGGAGATATCCACGTTCCGAAAACTGGTGCATTGCATTATTATCTTGTGCACGAGGTCTGATGCCCAATGATCAGCAGTGCTTTTAGAGTAGGGCTGGGCGTTTCCTTACCTGGCGCCCTAAACGTCACGATCGGATGGCCCCGTAAGACTAACAGGACTAAGACGAAGAGAGTAGTACAAGGCACGGCTCATCAATCCCGTCACAGCACGCTCAGCTTCACCAAAGATCGAGCTCTGATCGAATGCGGCAACCACATTATCAGTTTGCTTCTGGTCATCGCGGTACGTCAGAAAGACGAAGAGCAAGTATCGGTACCTGTGATGAAGTCACCAGACACACAGACCGCCTGCGAGAGTTACCTCGATCGAGGTTCCGGGACTGCCGGCTGCCACCGATAAGGTCGACCAATCATTGCCAAGGCTGCCCGAATGCGCCCCCAAATCCGGGATATGTAACTAGTCACGATGGAGGAATTGATTGATTGTATGAATAATCATGAATCTCTTCGTCTACATCCCTCACCAGCAAGAGTAAGCTGATCACGGCACCCGGGATGGAATTCCCTCTTCTCCAGAGTCGAACCACCCGTTACGCTGGGGTTACGCACCAGCAACAGTAGAGGAGCAAAAAAAAAAAAGAAAAAAACCAACTCAATGGAGACAGCAAAGTGCCATGGAATCAATCAATGGCGCTGGGAACCCGCTCGGCCCACGGAGCTGGGAGCTTGGATGCCTCTTGTTTCCACGCCCCTCGGTGCTGCTGCATCTTATCCCCGCCATCGCCGATATTCCCAAGGTGACATGATCCAACTCACTCCGGGTGTTCCACTGTGCTCGACGCTTTTCTATCTTCAAGAAACTTTTCCCTCTTTTTCTTTTTCACTCCCCCGTTCCCCAGTCCTGGCCTGGCTGTGTGCTTGCTGACGTCGCGTCCACTGCCTGACTCTTCATACTTCATTCATTCCTCATTGCTTCCGAAGCTTCCTGTCCAGCTGGGATCGCGATCGCTCTTGCATTACCACAGAAACCCTGCGTCTATACTTCCGTAGCTACCGGACCTGCTCCCAGAAGAGCTCCCCTGCATACTCAAGTGGAGGGTGGGTTGACAGCAAAGCCTGTCGTTGCCAGCGGCGGAACTAGATCTGGGGAATCTGTAGGTGCGGCGCCCCATGAGACAGGTTACTTCTTCCACAGTGCTGGCGGCAGCATTGCTGCTCGTCTCACTGGCAAATGCTCTCCCTCACGATGACCACGAGTCAATGGATATGTCAATGGATATGAAGATGGACGGTGGCATGGGTCTGAACCAGACCCAGACGGCAAAAAACAACGCGGCAGTCATGAGCTACTTCGCATACGGAAAACACACCGGCTCAATTCTGACCCATATTGTGCTCATGGTGCTGGCTTGGTGCTTCGTTCTCCCAGTTGGTAAGATTCCCCGCTGCCCGTCAAGTGAGTAAAGCAGAACTGACCGCTATGCTGCAGGAGTGATGTTCAGTGTCGCGCGGTCTAGATATGCGCTGCCAACGCAATTCCTTTTCCTGCTGGTCAATGGGGTTGGCATCTTTGTGGGCATCATCTACAACAGTCAGACTCCAGATCTCTATGAGAACAACGTTCACCATAAGATCGGTTGGATCGTGACGTGGGTGATGGGCGCGCAAGTCGTCATGGGTTTGATTTTTGCCTACTCTGGTCGTGGAAAGCGCACACAGAGTGTGCCATATGAACGGGCCTCTTTCTTGCCTGTGTCCACGCAGGCAATGGCAGAACGTCAGGACACCTACCCTACTGGTGCTATGCACGAATACCGGTGGTCGGGTGACAGTGGCCAGGGCACCGAGAGAAACTCATCTTCTCTCCAGAGCAGACCCTCCTCACCCTCGAGCAGCTGCCGCTCTCCGGCGATGTATGAAAGCTATGGGAAGCCGGAAGAAGATGTCGAGCCTGCCCCTGCCCGTGGATGGCTCAAGAGCTCCGTTCTGGATCGATTCCTAGCGAGTCGTGTGCCCAACCTCGTCTCAGATCGCTTGCTCAAGATTCTCGATGTCACCTACATTGTCATTGATAGGATCATCCTGCCGTTTGGCTTCATTGCTTTGGTAACAGGTGGTGTAGTCTACGGGGGTATTTTTGTAAGGGTCTCCTGCACCACCAGTGCTGCTTCTGTCTTGCTAACATTGGTCTGCAGAGAGGTAGCAACGTCTTCAACGGTCTTGCGCATTTCATTAAGGGCGGAATCTTCTTCTGGTACGGTCTCTTGACGCTGGGTCGATGGATGGGCTGTTGGGCGGACTTCGGATGGGCCTGGAATGTCAAGCCCCCAAGCTCCGTCGTCGGAAAGTGGAAATCCCGCATCCCCACTGGCGAATTTACTGAGTCTCTTGTGATATTCCTTTATGGTGCCAGCAACGTCTTCCTCGAGCATCTGGCCGGCTGGGGAGGAGCATGGTCTGCGATGGATCTGGAGCACGTGTCGATCTCTGTCATGTTCTTCGGCGGCGGACTGGTAAGCTTTTGCAGATCCGCATTTGAAGAGAAATTCCCTTACTGACAAGACGGTCGTAATAGTGCGGTATGCTTTTTGAATCCAAGCGCGTTCGAGAGTGGCTCAACAGCACCGTCTTGCGTCCATCCACCCATCTCGACAGTTACGGACAGGCCGACCCGGCGTGGCAGGTTCCCAACACCCAAACAGTCTCGCTCAATCCGATGCCTGGTCTGGTCATCCTCCTCCTGGGAATGATGATGAGCTCGCATCACCAGGCGTCCATGGTTTCCAGCATGGTTCACCAGCAGTGGGGATCGCTTCTGGTTGGCTTTGGCCTTGCGCGTGCTGTCACCTATCTGCTCTTCTTCATCCGACCGCCGACGTCATACCTGCCATCCCGCCCGCCTTCCGAGGTGGTGGCCTCATTCTGTCTTATCGGGGGTGGTCTCATCTTCATGCTGAGTGTATGTTTTGAATTTTCCTCTGGAAGAGTGATCCGTATTGCAACGTTTCGCTGACGTAATGACCACAGACCAAGGACATAATTGACGTAATGATCTACTACGACCTGAATTCCATGTTCACCTTCACCGTCGGCATGGGCTTCTCCGCCTTCATCATGGGGATGGAGATCTGTGCTATTGCTATCAAGGCGTGGGCGGTCAAGAGGGAAGCTCCGCCCAAACTGGCCCCCGGATTCCGCTTCCCCGCGTGAGCTGGACCAGCGCCCTGGGTCCTCCAGGTGGACTCAAATACTTCTTTCCTTCTACGGTTGATGTCGATTTCAGTCCCGCTTTATACCCCGATTAAACTGGTTTATTTTATCGTCGGATCAATACCCCCGGTTATTTCTTGCACTGCCGGTGATATGCTTGATGTGACCTCGAATATTTTATGGATTTTATGCCCCGATTCCCCCCCTACTCTGTTTCTCATCTGATTTAATGTTTAAGCGCTTCATGATCATGGCTTATTACGGATTATGAAGCGTCCTAATATGGTGGTAATCGGGACTGGTTATCTAGTGGGAAAAGTATTATCACCGGATCTTATGTGGACGATAACACGTCCATGGGATACTATTGCATTCATTTTCAAACATGGAAATAAACATCAGAAAAATACCAAAAATATACAGATGTCAATAATGTCAATAATGTCAATATGGTGATTCAACTCTAATCTCCTCGTTCTGTCAACACCCTCCGTAGCTTACTTGTACCTGTCTGCATGATAAATGGAGTAGAGTACGAGGTAAGTATCATATCATATCATATCATACTCTGTATCTAATTTATCAAGGAGGATAAGTTAGTTACTAGTCTCTTATCGTGTTAGCTAAGTTAAACTAAACTCCTTAGAGTTAGGATGTAGGATATATGTCGCTAAAATGATGGGTACCTAGCATATGTTATAGTTTTTTTGCTATGCTATCATATGTACAGCATGCTATGGCGATATATGTTTATCATTAGAGAGCTAGCTGGCTATGTTACTATGTCTTTTCTCACGTCAAAAATGGGGGTTCTTTTTTAGTTGGTATTAGAGGTTCTGTTCGTTATTAGTAGTTACTGTGAGGAGATGTTTATTCAGCAATTAAATTAGTTAACTAACTTAATTGAGGTGGCAACTTATAGGTAAATGTTCAACATGCATTAGTAAGACGGACAACGTTAAAAAAAATTTTGCCGAATTCCGCTACCAAGGTTAGCGCGGGGTGTACCAGAAAATGTTATTGGTCTGCTTTTTTATCATCGGGGTCCATCGTGGATGATATTTGTAAGACAAGGATGGAAACTTATGGAGACCTTCAAAGTGGAGAGGGGCCGTAGCCAGAGGGGGTTCTGTTTGGTGAGCTACCCCTCAGTGGAGGACGGTACATTATTAATTCGATAAAAGAGTCCGAGACTCTTTTCCCATTCTAAGGATTCTGTAAGTTAGTTGTTCGACATACAGTTCTGAATACCAATACCAACCTGCAAGATGGCTTCCAACCCACCTGGTGCGTGCTGCGCTACTGGCTTCAAGCATGAGGGTAACCCTACCGGCGAGATCAAGGAGATCGGAGGTGGTAAGTTTAGTTTCCCTGTGTCTATTCCCTTCGTTGCTTAGAGACAATGCACATTGCCAATTTACGTGTTGCTTGATTGCCTACTTACCTTGTCTTCTCTCTTCCAGTGAAAACCTACTTCGCCCACCCCAAGGAGAAGACTGACAAGGCCATCCTCATCCTGACCGATATCTTCGGCATCTACAACAACAGCAAGCTCATTGCTGACCAGTTCGCCGAGAATGGCTACCTGACCGTCGTTCCTGACCTCTTCGCCGGTGACGCTATAGACGTCGAGGTTATGGAGAGCGGAAAGGCTGATCTGCCCAACTGGCTCAAGAAGCACCAGCCCAGCGATGTCGACCCGATCGTCGAGGCGGCCATCAAGAACCTGCGAGAGCAGGGCATTAAGAAGATCGGTGGTGTCGGATACTGCTTTGGAGCCAAGGTGAGTATTTCCGCTTCCTGTTGGTTGGGAGACTGTGCATGACCTTGGCATGAGCGTTATCGAGCTAACGCACCTTGACCCTTCCAGTATGTTGTTCGCTTCCTGAAGGAGGGCAAGTTGGACGTTGGCTACTCTGCCCACCCGTCTTTTGTCACCCACGAGGAGCTCGGTGCCATCCAGGGCCCCTTATCTATCGCTGCTGCCGGTACGTATCACCATATGGCCCTCAAGGTCTTTCCTAAGGCCCACGCGGAACAATGGCACGTTCGTAAACATCTGGGGATATACTGACGACTTGGTCACATAGAAACCGACCAGATCTTCACCACGCAGCTCCGCCACGAGTCCGAGGATACTCTGATCAAGACCGGCCAGCCCTGGCAGATTAACCTGTTCAGCGGTGTCGTCCACGGTTTCGCCGTTCGCGCTGACCTGAGCAAGCCCCAGAACAAGTTCGCTAAGGAGCAGGCCTTCGTGCAGGCCGTCGCCTGGTTCACTTACCACTTGTAGATGTTTCAGGCATCTATGTGATGAGCATATGGTTCAGCCTTTACCTTCGATTATATATTCCACTAGGATAGAATCTTCCGTTATACCTCGAAGCTGAGGCAATGACATGATAAATACGACTTAACTCTGGAACAAAGAGACATTCTTATCATATTCCCCGTAGTTTTCACTGCCAAGGATGCTCGTTGTATGGTGATAATTCATGCATCTTGTTCCTGGAATCTGGAAACTGTATGTAGATCGTTTGATCGACACGATCTATATGTATCAGTGTCTAGCGCCCTCCAATATGGAGAATACCGAGAGGTAGCAGGGAGCTTATTATATCACCTGGACGATCAGTCAGAGGATTCTGTAATGTAGTAGCACGTCAGATATGAGGTCATTGATGATCAACAGAGCATGATCACACTGCCAGATTACTGAAATTTGAATGCTATTGTTCAGTGGTAGACAAGGAATCGAATCATGTGATGCCAACGTTGAGATGGAACGGAACTCGGAGCTCCGCATTCATCGCAGTAAAACGATGGATCCACCTCTGGAGAACAGGTAAGCCACCTTTCAACGGGCTGCCGTATCCTAATTTTTTCTTCTTCATCTGTCAACGCTTCGCATTCTCGTTCATCCTCACAGCACTGTTCGGTTAATCCAGCAGTGGCTTTGGAGGATCGACGAGAACTCTCGTTTACCCTTCTTTCGCGTCCACAGCTGGTCAATCGCGGAGAACATTATCCCACGTTTCTGCTGTTATCCGCGTTCTCCCCTTTTCAATCGAGGATTCACGGCATCTGGATTCTATCCTAACGATTTATCGCCATTGCATTTATGAGTGTCGCAATCCGTTGAAGATCCTACAAAGAGGCAGTCTGCACTACTTACTCTCAAGCTGTCTGTGGATCTCGGCAATCCCACTGAGTCCATCGACGATCGTCTACCAGCGTGCCAACACCTTGAAAGAATCGCTTGACTAGGCTATTCGAAGTGCCATATATTAGCGACTGTCTTCCCGTCCTTTGCTCCTGAGTCAGTCTCAAGTGTCACCGGAACCATGGCTCCTCCAGCAACCCTGCCTCCTCTACCATTCAACCCGGCCAGACTACGCTCCTACATCCTACGGCTTCCGCTATTCACACGATTGATTATATTGGTTATTGTTGCATTATGGGTGCTAGAGCTGCAGACTGTATGGAGCGTTGTACAGTGGGGATCCTTGAAGCCCGACGAGATCAGCATTACAAGTGGCAGTAAGTCACCTGAGACCCCAAAGAGAGGCGAAACGGATGGATGTTGACTTGTGCAGTGTACCGACTGAATACTTATCCGTTGATACATGCGGGCTTTGTTCATATGCTTCTGAATGTCTTGGCGCTGACGCCTCTATTGGAACGGTTCGAAGCTGAGAATGGAACTTTGACTTCCGTCGCCTTGTTTCTTGGACGTATGTACTACACTTGCATTCCATAGCTGATGAACAATTGTAAGGAGTCGTACTAACTTCTCATTCACAGCACTTTCCACGCTCCCGGCAGGCCTCTATATACTTTTCGAGAGAGGCATCTTACATAGGACGACTCCGGTTATCGGTGCAAGGTCAGTGATTACCTATGTATGAAGCGGAAAAAAGCTAATTCGAGACTGCAGTGTCTGGGCGTTCTTGCTCCTCTCATCAGAGGCCATAAAGACGTTTAGATCGAACCCGCATTTCAGGTTTGTATATCAAATCAAAAATTCGCCTGACGTTGCAGCTAACAGTAGTCAGCATTGGAAATTACAATATTCCTACTTGGACTTCTCCCCTGCTCGCCTGTATATTCGTTTGGATACTGGTGCCCAACACCAGTTTTCTCGGCCACCTGTGCGCCATCCTTGTGGGCTATCTGCGTAAGTAACTCCTGAACTGCTTCTCCGCAATTACTAACAGCGGTGACCGGTTAGTCGGCCTTGGGTATCTCAAAATTCTCGTGCCACCTGAAAAGATCCTCAGGTGGATTGAAGGGAAACTCAATCTTTTGGGGAGATTGCCCCATTACGTCTCAGTCGACCAGAAGACATACGGTCGATATGGCGTTCTGCCAAGCACCACAGCCACTGGTGAGCACTCGGTGGCTATGAGTTATCTTGGGTCTACCCAGAGACTCGGCCCGTGAAAATCCATGATTAATGTATAGCTACGTTCTTGTTGTATATATTATGATGATATAAAATGTTGTAGTAACAGCCTTTGCAAATACAAGGGGAAACTAAATCTATGATAACATGCATGGAGCGATATCGAGTGCGCAACTGGCCTTTACGGCTACCCGTAAATTTCGAGGTGCAAGTAATATGAGCTTGAATGGAGCTGGGGTTCAAGCTCCGAACACCACGGTCCTGTTCCAAGGCCGCCTGGGGAACTTCAAGGCCTTTCCCTGCAATGGCGCTCATATGTAAGTCTGAATTCCTTATCCTGTAGACCGGCGTTGGACAGTTACATTATGACTCCCGTTATTTCGTAACAGCGACCACCTGTCCCCTCCGCGGTTCAACCCCCATTAGCGGTTCTGGATAAGACGAAGCTGACAATCTTCCAGCGCCAGCGGCTTTCCGCAAATTGCGGGGCAATCCTCACCTCCTCTACGCACGCCTGCCTCCTTTTGTGTCTTTAATCTTCATCATTGTCGGGATTATTTGGCTTCTCCTTCTCCCGCTCGACGAGTACTCGCGACAGACCTACATCTCGGAGAACGCGCTCCTGCCGGGACAGGTACATACTTACTTTGCGGGGAGCGAACAGAATATCTTTCGTGGATATAAGAAGGAGCTAGAGAGTTTGTTGGTTGATGATGGTCCGGAGGGAGGAAAGGGGGGAGAGACCGCGCCTGTGTATGTTCGAGATCTGATGAGAGGGGAAGGGGCCAGAATCAGGGCTCAGGAAGGCTTTGGCTAACATTTATTTTTCATTGGTGACAGGGTGTCTGAAAAGTTGCAGTCCATCTTTCGCGCCTCGGGCCTGAAGGTCGCGACTCAGAATTACGAATACAAGTCCTCGGGCATAGTGCATAAGGGACAGAACATCTATTCTATCATCCATGCGCCGCGTGGAGATGCTACTGAAGCGATTGTGCTTGTGGCACCTTGGAGAACTGTTGATGGAGAACTGAACCTGAATGGAGTCACTCTCGCCTTGACATTGGCGAGATACTTTAAAAGTAAGGCTCTCCTGGCCCTTTATGAGCTGGGTTTACTAACAGTACGCAACTAGGATGGTCTCTATGGTCGAAGGACATCATATTCTTGATTCCCCCAGATAGCAAATCTGGTACGAAAGCTTGGGTTGACGCCTATCATGGCACACATCCTTCGTCTGTCCAACCCCTGCCATTGAAGAGTGGTGCGCTTCAGGGCGCCTTGGTTATTGAATATCCCTTCGATTGGCACTTCGACACTCTTCATATTGTCTATGACGGCGTCAATGGACAGCTTCCTAATTTGGATCTGTTCAACACAGCTGTTTCAATCGCTGGTGGACAGATGGGCATCGGTGCCAATCTACAGGAGATGTGGAATCACGATGACAGCTACAAAATGCGACTGCAAACTATCCTTCGAGGAATGGTCAAACAAGGCCTTGGCTATTCGACGGGTGCCCATAGTAGCTTCATGCCGTATCATATCGATGCCATTACCTTGCAAACGAAAGGCCACGGTTGGCAGGATGAGATGGCTTTGGGCCGGACAGTCGAGAGTCTCTGTCGGAGTCTGAACAATTTGCTGGAGCACCTGCATCAGAGTTTCTTCTTCTACCTGCTCATGCAGGCCAATCGCTTTGTCAGTATTGGTACATATCTCCCCAGTGCAATGTTGATAGCGGGCAACTTCACCGTCATGGCTATTGCTCTGTGGGGTCGCAGCGGGTATCGAACCGCTATATCTTCATCACCTGCCACTTCTGCGGTCAAGACGTCTGTCTCAAAAGAAGCATCGAAAGAATCATCAGAGTCTACAAAAGATGCTCCTGGAGGGGAGAGCGAAGTAGAAGGACTATTAGAGCGACGGCTCGCACTGCCTTTGACTTCAGTCATTGGTCTCCATTTCCTCGGCGTGATCCCTCTCTATCTCTTCAACATTCTATCTCACCAGGTAAGTACCTAATAACCGCCATTCGCCCCCCTTAATGCTCTTTAAACTAACAATAATTCCAGAACTTCACCACGGCAACCTACGCATTCGCCGCACTCAACTCAATCCTCCCTTTCTTCATATCCGCCCTTCTCAAATACGCCCTCAGTTCCCCCCCAACAACCCAGCAATACCTCCTCATGAAATCCTTCTCCCTTCTCCTCCTAGGCCTCTTCCTCTCCGCCCTCGCTACCCTCAACTTCTCCCTATCATTCATGATCGGTCTGCTCTGCGCCCCGCTGAGTTTCATCGGCCGCATTCAACCGGAATCCACCCCGCCGGCAGCGAGGTACGCACTTACCGCACTCGGGTTCGTGCTTATGAACCTCCTTTCCCCACCAGCAGTGTTCCTGGCTACGTGCTGGTATACGGGTGTACCTGTGTCTACGGTCCTTACTCAGGCTGCATTTGGTTGGGATGTGTGGGGAATGTGGACGCAGGTCGTTGTCTGGTGCGTCTGGTGGCCCGCTTGGTTGACTGGATGTACGTTGTTGGGGTCCTCGGTGCTGTAGAAGATTGTCTTCGCATGAACCATTTACTGCTGGGGCCCTACAGAAACACATACATGACGCATTTGGCCCAATCATGTACTGTATTATATAACAGGGGTGGATGGCGATAAGTTCAGACGTTGTCTTTTTTTTTACTAATGGATATCATCAACTATCATATCGTACCGAGCCGTTCTAGTTCCCCAGCTCAGTTTCTGGGTCTTTTTGTATTTTGTTTCCTGAAATCCGCACATCAGATTGTATATCCACCCGAATACAATTAAGCTCGGATTTGGTACAAGATACAACGGGGCTCCCTTGCTCAAGGAGGCTCCGATTCCGTCACTTTATCTAAGCAGCCCAGACATCCTTGCCCACACTCTCGATCCAGTGTCCGAGCTGGTTGACGCCAGCGTCCCACTCCTTCAGCCTTCTCCGCATGCCATCGATCTGTTTCATGTCCAGCACCTTGGGCTGGACCCAGTTAATGCGCGCGATCTGGGCCACCTGGTCAATGCTGCCCTTGAGCAAACCTAGAGAGAGTGCCTTCATGACGAGATGCTCGATCTCATCAGGCTTGACCTTGGTCTCGGCGGAGATAGCGGCGAACGTCATAGTGCGGTCGTGCGGGGGACGACGGAAGACGGTCTCCGTCAGGGCTGACAGAGAGATCTTCTGGTAGAGGAAGATACGATGTTGCTCGAGGAGAGGGTTCTTGGTAATGTTGCCGGCGAGGACGTCGTAGGCAGTGAGATCGCCGCGGTTGAAGGCGAAGAGAAGGTCCCGCAGCCAGGCGTGAGGGGTTTCGGTAAGTGAGTCCAGGATAGGGTGCAGGAGCAGTTCACCAAAATTGTAGATGGAATCTGAGACTAGAGCAGCAACACTGAGGTCGTAGGCACGCGACACACGCTCTTCCTCGGTCAGGTCTTCGATGTTGATGCATGCAAGGTACAGAAGGGCGTTCTTATAATAAGCGGCGAATTCTTGCTTGGCCTAGACAGTATGTCAGCACCAGGTCTCTATAGCAAACAGCACCAGCTGGCCCTCTACATACCTGGTAGTAAGCAGCGTTCACTTTGTAGAACGAAGCATGGACAACCGCCTCGACGGAGTCGAATCTGTCCAGGATCTTCTCACAAGTATCCAGATCCTTGCGCGCTCCCTCGAAATCCTTTAGTCGCAGCTTCACACTGGCCACGTCTGCCAAGGCATATACATATGCATCCTGAAAGTCTGGCTTGTTGACCTTGTCTGCGAGGGAAGTAAGGAAAGCAAGTCGTTCGTTGTCATCTAGAGCATGCGCGTGATGTCAGCCTCACTGGTACTTAAGAGGCAGATCGGAAGGACTTCAAGCAATGTCACAGCCAATCTAACAGAACGTATATATATTAAAACCACTAACCTGCGCATTGCGTCGATGCCATCAAACCCAGCGACACGAACTTGAGCTGGTTGATCTTATCGGCAAAGCTGAGGATGAACGACTTGAAGAGAGGTAACCGTTGCGGTGCGCTCTCTGGTCGAGAGAAGAAATCTATAAGGGAATTCGTAAGTTGGTGCCATAGCTTTCTCTCCCAGAAATCTTCAAAGCTCAAGAAGAAGGCCTGCGCCTCTGCAGGAGCTTGATCGCGCTGGTCTGCGAGGAAGTCGGCGATCTTGTCACCCTCCATGGTAGGAAGGAGGCGGGTGTCAACAGGAACGAGGTGCGGAGGAGAGGATACAAGGTCCCAGACGAGGTAAGGAGAAGAAGAGAAGAATTTTAAGGTCCGGAGAGCTGGATGATGGCAGCAAGCTGAGGTATAAAGGTGTGTATGGACTGACGAAGCTGTCCGCCGTGCTGGAAGCAGGCCGACGTGGAGCTCAACAGGTGTTTCTGCGGCGCCGTACCTAGTCAGCCCAGCAGGCTACCAACTCCGCGTGGAGATATCGAGGGCACTTCATCCCATGCTTCGTTATTTCTGGACCACAAACCCCAGCAAATAAAGCAAAGAAAAGGTGCAGAGTGATATACAGAACAGTTCGCAGCATTCTGTCTCCACAAATATTCCCTACTTGCCCAAAACAAGAGAAGCACTTCATTCCCACCTTGGCGGAACTGTGTCTTCATACAGTTTTGTACTAAAAGCTGCGCTTTATACACTTTGACTTTCCACCCATAACAGGCCTTCTAAACCCGTACTAACTTTCAGGCATTGCAATCTAAGCAATACTATCCAGTGGCACGGTCTGCAAGGTAGATATCGCGACAAGAGCGGGTCCGCAGCGGACGCATCATTGCGAAGAAGTATCCGATATGTCTCCGAGCCTATGAATATCGCCTATAAAAACTTGAGTTATACTCCTCTTTGAGGCAGCTGTTTTGTATTCATTGACAATCTGGTCTTTGCTGCTGTTGGAGTCGAACAAGTTCTCTTAGAGATCCCGCTTAACACCTGATTCTCCAAGCAAGAACCTATATCCTTGCTTTTTTGCGTGTGTTCTAAGGAAGAATATTCGATACCTTTGGCTTATCAATATGGATAGTTTGACTGAAGCGAATCGACAGTTCTTTGAGTAAGCTAAGTCCATAGCTGGTTATCGCCTTACTATCTAACAATAACCCCAGCGAAAGGGCAAGCACCTACAAAACTGATTTCGCGGAAGCGACACAACTCTTGATCAGTGAAATACAAGCTCGTCGTAACTGGATTAGTCCTAGATGGACGGATACTGAGACTGGAAAGGACCAAGAGATCAAGCTACTCGACTATGCCTGTGGCCCGGGCACTGTCTCCATTGTACGTACGGGAAATTCTCGGCATAAACAGGTGTCCATGCAAGAGGCTAACGCACATAGGCTTTGGCTCCGTTTGTAACCAAGGCAGTGGGCATTGATGTTTCCGATAACATGCTTGCTGAATTCAAGAAGAATGCCGACGAGGCCGGACTTTGCAAAAAGATGGTCAGTCTCAAAGGTGACCTGCTAGCTGAAGCTATCTCGGACGAGCTTCAGAAGCCAGACCTTTTTGATTTCGATATTGTCGTCGTCAGCCTGGCTCTCCATCACGTCTCCGATCCAGAATTCGCCATCAGACGCCTTGCGGAGAGATTGAAGAAAGGTGGCGCATTACTCGTCGTAGACTTCGTACCTGACAAGCATACACATGAGTTCCATCACGATCATACTGAAGCTGCTGCTACCATAAAAAAGCATGGCTTCACGAAGGATGAGATGAGGAAGCTGTACGAAGATGCTGGAATGGGTGCGAAGTTCGACTACCAGATCGTGGAGAAGCCAATGAGATTCATCACGAGAGGCAAAGAACAGCAAAGGACGCTGTTCTTTGCGAGATCGGATCGCACCTAGATGCTTTTTTGTCCTTCATAGCAATGTTCGAGAGTTTTAACTCTCTTGAAACCACTCATTAGCTTCCTAAATGTGAAACGTTGGAATTGCAGATAAGTAAGAATATGTTCATCCTAAAATAACTCTGGTAAAACAAGAATTCTTGAATGTTGGAAATATCTCCAAAGGCATTGGTACATGCTCGATTAAGGTGTGGTTTGTGTCCCGATTCAGTTTAGCTCGTTGTGCTGCAAGTCCCGTGCTCTGTTCAACTTCCGGAGAACGAGGGACAAGCAACCACCAAGCACAGGAACGCTTTAGCTCTGCAGTGAGTCCCCGTCCACCAGGATTACTGCTGTAGGACCGTCAATTGGTCCTTAACTTGGTGGACTCCTCGTTTCTAACCGTCATCAACCCGCAGAGCGACCATGCACAAGTCCCGGGCCATCAGCAGCGCCTCGAGGGCGTTGGCCCCCGCGCCTACCAACGCTCGTGTGCAGTCCCAATTGCAGCGCAGATATATTCAGGATGTGGCAATCACTAGAACTGGAAAGCCCATCATCAAGATCCAGGGTGGACGGTAAGTGAAGGCCGGGTTGTGGTTGTGTGCCGTGTTGTAACTGACAGTCTTCTTTCCACAGGTCATCTCTTGGAGGTACACAACTCTTCTAACCCTTCCTACCATCGCCATTTTGTGCTCAATGAGTTCGCAGGTCATACTGCCACCGTCTTTGGCGCTACTGGGTTCCTGGGCCGCTACATTGTCAACAGACTGGGTATGTCTACCCCAAATTGAGCAGCAGGGATGGGTTGACTGATATCGCAAAGCTCGCCAAGGATGCACCGTCGTCGTTCCTTACCGTGAGGAAATGACTAAGCGTCACCTCAAAGTTACTGGTGATCTGGGAAGAGTCGTGTTCATTGTATGGGACTCAATTAATGAGTAGTCGGGAGCCATACTGATCCTTTGTGTGTTCAGGAATACGACCTCCGCAACACCCAGTCGATTGAGGAGAGCGTTCGTCACTCGGATGTCGTCTACAACCTCGTCGGTC
This sequence comes from Paecilomyces fulvus, assembly GCA_029606305.1. Taxonomy (NCBI): domain Eukaryota; kingdom Fungi; phylum Ascomycota; class Eurotiomycetes; order Eurotiales; family Thermoascaceae; genus Paecilomyces; species Paecilomyces fulvus. The sequence continues at coordinate 473,819 of JAPVCG010000031.1, forward strand.
GCCAGTATCCTACGAAGTCGGTCCCAATTTACCTCGAGATCCGTTGGAAGTGACGCTAAAGACTTGATAGGAACTTCACCTACGAGGATGTTCACGTTGATGGTACCGAGCGTATTGCGGAAGCAGTCGCTAAGTACGACGTTGACCGTTTCATCCACGTGTCTTCCTACAATGCCGACATGGACTCTCCATCTGACTTCTTCCGTACCAAGGTTCGTTGCTTGTCCGGTTAATAGCGCATCAGGCGCATACTAAACTGCATGAATAGGGATGGGGTGAGAAGGTTGCTCGTGATATCTTCCCTGAGACTACGATCGTCCGTCCTGCTCCCATGTTCGGTTTCGAGGACAACCTGCTCCACAAGCTCGCCGGTATCACCAACCTCTTCACCTCCAACCACATGCGGGAGCGCTACTGGCCTGTTCACGTAAGTGGATGTAATTTTCGAGCCATCGGTATAACGGCTGACTTTCTTATAGGTTATCGATGTTGGCGACGCTCTGGAGCGCATGCTGCACGATGACACCACCGCCTCTGAGACCTTCGAGCTTTACGGTCCCAAGAACTACTCCACGGCTGAAATCGCTGAGCTCGTGGACCGTGAGATCATCAAGCACCGCCGTCACATCAACCTCCCGAAGGCCGTTCTGAAGCCGGCCGCTCACTGGCTCAACAGGCTCCTCTGGTGGCCCACCATCTCTCCCGATGAGGTCGAGCGGGAGTTCATTGACCAGAAGATTGATCCCACCGCCAAGACCTTCAAGGACCTCGGCATTGAGCCTGCTGAGATCAGCAACCTCACCTTCCACTACCTGGTAAGTTCCGTTCTTTGTTCCTTTGGTTGCGCTGATTTGGGATCTCTAACCGTGATATAGATGGGCTACCGAAGCTCTCAGTACGCCGACCTGCCCCCGGCCACCGAGCGGGAGAAGAAGGAAGAGAGGAAGTACCTGCATGTTCTGGACGATCAGTAGTTGCGTGCGTTTTCATTTCGAAACTTGTGTATATAAGCTCGACTAGACCTAGTTGATTCCATTTGTGTTCCATCTGTATCACCGTCTCGTGGGGTCTCTGGCTGGGATGTAGATGGTAATGGCTGTATTAGCAGAGAAAATACCGGACTATGATTCAATTGGTACTGATTGCAGTTATTAAAAATCCCCTTATAGCAGACATTCTAGTTGCAGTCTCGGCATAGAATAGAATACGTACTGTAGTCAAATCCGACCCCACACCTCCGCGAGCTCCGCAACCGCCAGGACTCAGCGACAGCGACTTATCTGACAGCTCCGAACGGCCCCAAACCACGCAATCTCCTCTCGTCCATATCATACCAATCATGAAATAATGGCCTCATCTTCACCACCTCCCTCCTTCTCGAAACCTCCCATCTTCCTCCTCAAGACGAAATCTACCCCGCACGACGGCTACGAAGAGTACTTCTTCTCTCGCGGCTACGACCCCACGTTCGTCCCTGTGCTAGAGCACCGATTCCACGATGAGAACCTGAATACGGTCAAGGAGCTTTTCATCTCCGGACAATTGGATGAGGGATCGGAGAGGAAGTATGGAGGGCTGATATTCACGAGTCAGAGAGCGGTAGAGGCGTTCGTGAGGGTTGTAGAAGAGGTTGGAGGTATGTATATTATTTCTTTTCCTTCTGGTTTATTCTCTATCTATATGAGCTTTTTTTTTCTCTGTTCGACTGTGTCAATGGAATATTTCTATCCTTTCAAAAAGAAAGAAAAAAAATTCCAGAATAAAAAAGAAAGAACAAACACCACTAACCAGATCTTTCGACAGTCCCAACAGCAACAAGCGCATCCAAATCCCTAATCCTCTACACCGTCGGGCCTGCGACATCTCGCTCCCTCTCCTCCATCCAATCCACCCACCTACCCCATGCGCAGCTCTACGGCTCGGAAGCCGGAAACGGCGAAAACCTCGCGCGGATGATCCTAGAACACTACAACGGTGTCTACTCGAAAATTACAAAACCCCCTCTCCTCTTCCTCGTCGGCGAACAGCGGAGGGATATCATCCCCCGCACACTCATGGACGAAACATTACCATCCCGAGACCGGATCCATGTTGATGAGCTAGTCGTGTACGAGACGGGCGTGATGGATTCGTTCGAGACGGACTTCGCGAGGGCGGTGGAACGTGGGAGACGATTCATAGGGGATGAAAAGGTGTTGTGGACAGTGGTGTTTTCGCCGACGGGGTGTGATGCGATGTTGAGGGTGTTGGATTTGGGACCTGGTTCTTCTTCGACTTTGTCTTCGGATGATGAAGGAAGGAGGGAATTTGTTACGACGATTGGGCCGACGACGAGAGATCATCTTCGTTCGAAATATGGGTTTGATCCGCATGTGTGTGCGGAGAAGCCGAGTCCGGAAGGAGTCGGAGGGGGTATTGAGGCGTTCATGGAGAGGTGGAAAAGTGGGAATTGATATGGGTTTATTATGTGGTATATGCTTTCTATCTGTGTATATGTAGACGAATTTTCTTTATGTACATACTTTGGGTATAGGTATAAATTCAGGTGCGGTCTGTATTCGTAAGCTATCTTATATCTAACTATGCTTCGTGTACGAGATCAGAATGGGATATCACGGCTCAAATGAGACCATTAATAGATCCCCCGTTGCTTACTGGAACGGTCCAAGGAAAAAAAGAACGGAGAGGACGAGAATAGAAAAATATTTTATTCTGTGAAATGTGATCCATCCGTAACATTCGCAAATCTTAACGCCATGTGCTGATCTCTGCATTTGCAGCTCTTCAAAAGTGCATAAAATCATGGAGGAAATCTGGAAAGGGGAAACACAGAAGGTAGTGAGTCTTGACTGAGTAGGCCTCCAGAAGGGAAACAGGGATCTGAGGAACTCATATGCAAACCATATACAGACCATTGTGTGTCGGTTTGTATGGACAATCCGTTCCAACGAAGCTCTTCCTCCATAGCTGACGATAGCATGATCCCACCTAGTGCGGAAGGTTGGGAATGGGAAGTTCCCACTCAGACTCGTCAAAGGGTATTCCTCCTTTCTCCGCCTGTTCTTTCTTGTTGCTATCTACTTCGTTAGGCACACTAAAAACTAAAACGCCAATCCATTCCATGACTCCCGGAGAGGCAGTTTCCTACCTCATGATCTCCTCGTAGATGAGGGCTGGACAGAAGTGTTAGCGGAGTCACATACGTAGAAGTTAACGTAGTCGGAGACGGGCAGGCTTACCCTTCAACTGCTCCTTGCTAAGAGCGTCCTTGTTCTTGTCAAAGTCGAAGAACTCTTCGGGAATGGGGTCAGCAGTGGGCTCGTCATCCGGGTCATGGTAAGGCTCCAGGTAAGGGTGGCGTAGCGCTTCCTCGACCGTGATGCGCTTCGCAGGGTTGAAGGCGAGGAGCTTCTCAAGGAGATCAAGGGCCAGATCGTTGCTCTTCGGGAAAAGAGCCTTGAAGGGAATCTTCTTCTTGAAGGGTAGAGAGCGGATGTACTCCCGTGCACGGCGCGACTTAATACCGTAGTAATCCTCCATGGTTGGGGTTCCGAGGACGTCCAGGATGAGGGTCAATTGATGGTGGTCTGTTCAGTGGGTTAGGAATCCTCTTCCGTCAGCGAGGCATGTATGACAACTTACAGTCCTTGCCAGGGAACAAAGGCTTTCCGCTCAACATTTCAGCCAAGATACATCCTACACTCCAGACATCAATCGCCTTGGTGTATTCCTTGAAGGTCAACATGATCTCAGGTGCACGGTACCAACGCGTAGCTACGTACTCCGTCATGAAGCCGGAGTTATCGTCTGAGGATGCAGCGGAACGGGCAAGACCGAAGTCGCAGACTTTCAAGTCGCAGTTCGCATTTAGAAGAAGATTCGATGGCTTCAGGTCACGATGAAGAACGTTCGCGGAGTGCATCGCCTTCAGGGCGCGAAGGGTCTGGTAAATAAAGTACTGGCAGTGGTCATCGGACAGGTCCTGAGTACGGATGACACGGTGCATGTCGGTTTCCATCAGCTCCTGCGAGATACGTTAGTATCCTCAATAGTAGATCTCCAGATATCTCCTTACCTGGATGAGGTACACCTCTGTGAAGCTGTCATAACTGCGAGGCTTCTGGATATCAAGGATAGAGATGATATTCTCGTGGTTGAAGTATCGGAGCAACTTCATCTCACGCAGTGTACGCAGACAGAACATGGAGTGATCGAAAGGGGTGATTTTCTTGATAGCAACCTTCTGGCCGGAGGGCTTGTGCAGAGCGGAGCTGTTGCTAGTCAGAATCCCGTGCTCTCTGCATTTATAGCATGACTTACCAGACAACACCGTAAGCACCCTCTCCGATGACATCTTGAATGTCATACTGGTCGGAGACATTGAAAGAGACCTTTCGAGATCCCGAACCGTGCACCATCTTGGCTACAAACTGGGATTCTATGTCAGCACAAATATCACTAATCACTATTTCCACTCCAATTGAGGATACTTGAGAAACGAGGCTCCGTCTTGTAGGAAAAAAGAAAAGCAGATGGAGGAGGGCGAAGAGGGGAGAAATAGGAGGAGAGTGAGCATTCGGAGGAACACAACAGATGTAACGGCACATTCACCATCAGTTCTTAAAGGGGATAGTGCCATGAAGTCAGGCGAGATCAGACGGTGCAGGTCAGACGGTAAGAGTGAATTACTTTCCAGACTTTCTTCAGATGTTCCTTAGCTCTTAAGAGCAAGTCTTTGACGCCCTGCGCCTGGACTTCAACAATCTTGAGGGGCTTCATGGTGGGGATTTCGCAATGGATGCAGTACATTGCAAACCAGGTAACAAAAGGGATTTGAGTAATAGTGAGTCGGGGATGGTTGTTGTGATAGGAGTGCATGGCGATGAACAAAACAAACAACAGTAAAGAGACCAGCACGTACTTTTCTTCAACCGTTTCTGTCTTTCGTGCGTGTGTGCGCAAGGGTTATGCACAGGAGTCCTTCAAGCACAGTATCACACGCAGTGTTTCCTTCGATGTCCACCACCGTCAGTCGGGCTCGCGATGGCTATCAGCCCGGAACCAGAGAACCAACACTCAATACTTCTTAAGACACTATCGACAATATTCCAGAGATTCCACAATTGAATTATTCTATACTCAGGGAAGAACCACTGCAGAGAAGGAAGGTTGGAAGAGTCGGATTCGAAAGAGGTGCGTGTTGGACAGCTCTATAGAGGAAAAGGAGGTCGCTCTTTCACCGAAACGCCGTGGATATCCTGTGGCAAAGGAGCCTTGGTCAGTCACCGTACATAATCATCGGGTATAATGCGCCTCATTTGCTCCCATCAGGTTCTCTTGCGACCCAAAGGCCATTGATAGTTCTCCATACCTCAACCGCTGCTTGTCGGGTAACGCACGTTGCGGCAGACCGAGACACCCCGCTATCACAACTTTCCTTCTGGTTCAGGGACGTCGTGGGACTGCGCAACCAGCTCTTTTGAGTTGACAGGATGACAGCCTCGAGGAAATCTTCGGACGAGTAATCGACTGTTTACCCCTAGCGCCGAGAAAAGATGTTGCGGGATGACCTGGATTCACCAGCTGTGGAACGGCAACAAAAGGTGGGGCAGACGGGGGAGGAGAACGTGAGGAGCAACTCTGCAGCTTTGATAGACGATAAAAAAATCAAATCCGGGCGCAAACTGCACGAGTCTGTCTTACTTTCTTTGAACTTGAGATCTGATATCTCAGCAGAAGATAAGGAAGTTCTCCTGCTCAACACACAGACGGGGTTCCGGAGATTGAAGAGCAACCAAAGCGAATGAGATGGCAGCACCGGCAATGGACGAGAGGTACCGAACGGGAGAGCGACGGCGAGCGTATCCAGAATTTTTCTTTATTGGCACCGGAACTTAAGTTCAACCAAGGAGACAAGCGAAGCGGACTCCTATTGAGACGAAACCTTGGAACGTCCAGAGGGGCCGGCGCGACAGTCTCAGGAGGAGATGAAGCGATAGTCTACTCTCGAGTCTTAAGGGCCCTTTTGCGACTCCATAGGGCGGATCGTCCGTTAATCAAGCCAGTGATCTCCAATACCTGCGATCCACCGTATCCAGTCTGATGTTTTCTCAAACGCTAGTGGCGGGGATGGGGTTCCAGATCCACGAGGGAAACACCGGTCACTCATCCAAGCGACCTGCCCTGAAAGATCGTCAAACGGTCTCGAGATCAGTTCGTGATGTTCGTCGTGCTCTAACTAACCGCGGGGTACTTTAGGGTCCGGCCAACTGCCCGACCAGCGTCTCACCTCCGTCCTGGAGCACACCATCGTACGGAGGTGTTTCGACTGAATCACCAAAACAGACACGTAGTGGAACTCGAGGCACCGAGAGATGACTTTTTTCGCGACGACAAACCAGAAAAATTGAGGCGAAACAGTCTTTCCGGGGTCGTTCCTATTTGTCAAAACCCACGATCCACGAAACGATTCACGGTAAAGCTATGTGAATGCCAGATCCTGGCCCTGCAAGCATCATCCGATACACGCGGGAAGGAGCACATATATATCTAGAGATAGTCTCTCCAGTGTCGCTAAATATGGCAGAGATCCAGAAACAGAGAAGGGGAAACAATAGATGTTCTCCCGCAAAGTACATACACAAGAACCATGACCCAACGCCGAAACGAGGGCTGTTATTCAAGAGAAGAATAATTTGCATTGATATAATGCTGCATTTCATGGGTCTACCAACAATTTTCAAACTATCATTACTACTGAACAACCTGTAGAGAATCAAAGACCGCGTCAGTCCATACGGACGTCGGGTGGTTGTGCAACTCATGGGTGGTCATACCTTGTCCCGCAACGAGCCCATCCACTGCGGCAGACTGACGCTCTGGTCGGCCCGGTCTTCGACCAGCATCGTCTGAGCCCACAACCGCAGGCCAGGCTCTCCGTCCTCCTTGACAACATACAACTGCGGGAATATGATGCTACCAACGCCCTTGGACCGGTGGTCGCGGCTCTTCTGGATGACAGCACGGACCCTCTCGCTGAAGTCATTATCCAACTCCGGCAGGAACTGCTTTCCAACACGAAGCTGGGACTTGTCCGGCAAGCCGAAGACGTCTAGGACCAGCTGAGGAACAGCATCCCGTCCAACCCACAGGAACTGTGTCTGGCCATCGTCGATAAGATAGAGACCGTACGGGACAAGCCGTTCCGATGACAGATTAACCGGCGGCGGCAGGATAATCTGGCCAGTCTTCTCGTCTGGTAACCCTGCATCATCAGGCATGTCGTGCAGGGAGTACATCTTCGGATAGATGTATTGGATCAGAAGAGGGAGGGGAAGAGTCGAGAGCAGACACAGAGCTGCGGACCTCATATCCGTCGGGATCTGGGCAGACTTCCGTAGACCCAGCTGCACGAATGTTAGTAAACAAGGAAAGTTGCAGGGAAAATACGGGGCAATCGTACATTCTTCATCAAAGCCAGGAAGAGCACTGGCAGTGCCCTCAGGTTAGCAGGGAACTGAAGACCGCCGCCACTGACACTACCACCAGCAAGCTCCTTCCGGTATGTCGAGAGAAGCTCGACAGCCTTGTTCTGCAGGGCCTCGCGGGCCGATTCCAGGCCGTTTCCGAGCGTCCGCTCAACAGCCTTATGACTGAAGTATGTCACGATAGCCTGCTGATCGGCTGATGCGTAGACATCGGCCAGCGTCTGTGTTGTCGGGAGAGCCAAGGTCAAGACTCGAATTCTTCGCTCGCCATTGCAAGTAGTGTGCAGCACAGCGGTCTGCATGCAAACCACTGACTTGGTGACAGTCTCGTCGATGGCAACCTCAACGACATAGGCCTGATCACGTGGGAAGGCCGGAAAGGCACAAAGATCCGAGCTACGGTTGAAAAAGTTTCCGTAGAATGTGCTCATCCGCAAACCAGTGGTGGCTCGCACACGTAGGACTGCTTCCAGACCGATTTCAGAAGAGAGATAGTCCGAGAATTCTCGAGCGAACTTGATGGCATCCTCCGTCCTAGCAGCGTTCCAACCGGGGTAGAAATAGGTCTGGCCACCTGTGTATCGAGGAAGGTTGCTGAGAGATGCAACATCCTGGTACTGCGAAGAGAACAGGAACATATCAACAGACACTTGAGCCTTTGAGCATTCCACAGCAAAGCTCTTGTAGAAGCTGTTTGCGGTCTGCAAGAGACTGCTCTCTTTGCTGGTACCCAGAACTTTCTTGTCTTCTCGCATCGTCAGAGAACCGTAACCCACGTTGGGCAGAGAAGATGACAAGACAGTCATCTTTCCTCCAACGGGGGCGATCAACTTGTAACCGGCACGGAGAGCCGAGCCCATGGCAGATCCGTTGTTCTGAGTGTTTTGGAACATCTCTTGAAGCTTGTCAAGGAAGGACTCAATGTTCTCGCGGCACTCAGTAAGCGTAACCAGAAGGTCTCCTGGAATAGGCAGGAAGGGCTCGTCCAGATCACTAACAACCAGCATCCTTGGGTCGTTGTTTTCCGATCCATCTCGGGGAATACTGAAATAATGCAGACTGGAATCGACAGCAATGAAGCCTAGTCGCGTCCGCCGGTCTGCGTTGGGGATGCGGTCAAGGCTCTCTCTGATGCAACGAGCGCTAGTGGCCAGGAGACCATTCGTGACTGAAGCGTAGCTCACATCAATCAAGAAAAGGTAAACCAGAGGTTGCGGTGGGCGGACCATGTATTCCTGTGGCGCCACAAATTCAACAACAGCATGGTTCAGCTCAGGTCTCAAAGACCGATCCGCTGGCTTCTGTAGAGTGGCGTCCCAGTCAAACGCCTGGGGCACGTCATTGGTAAGGTTGCACATGTTGCAGCGCCAGCGGTGACCATGGTCTAGAAATGTGACGAAGGGGTTGATGTAAGATCTGCAGCGCCGACATCGTGAAATGACCTGGTCTGGAATGACTGGGATAGGGTCCTCCGCATCATGCAAAGACGCATATGGCTGGATGACGAGAGCGAGGGGCAGTTTTGACTTCTTGAGGAGAGAATAGGTGGTGGGTACGGCATTCAATGTGGAACGCACGTATTTAGGGGGGCAATTGGCGGTAGGAGAAGGGTAGACGCTCGTCTATCAGAATCAGCACTTAGACACTAATCACAGCTGCAACATGGATAACATACGTTTGGCGGCAAGACAATGGGCGGAGGTGGGTAGTCGAGTTCTGCAACGTTGAACGGTTGGGTAAGGAGGTCAGTAGGATAAAGCTGATTCAGAGGGACCGCTCTCGGCACTTGAGTCTGTTGTGGAATCTGTTGCTGAGTGCCCACTCCCATCTGGCCAAACTGCTGGGTCATCTGGTCAACTCCGGGCGCCGGAGCAGAGTAGCCGGCAACTGGAGGCTGATATCCGCCGACAGCAGCAGCAGGCTGGCCGTAACCTGCAGCGGCTATCTGATTTGGATCCGCGCCATATGTCGAGGGTGGATAGCCCGCTGCTGGTTGTGGCTGAGGCATATAACCATACGCACCACCTCCTTGTTGTTGTCCGCCCAGAGCGGCATTAGCACCAGAACCAAACTCGAATGCCTCGCCAGCATAAGCACGCTTCTTCTTTCCTCCAACATTAGGGTGAGAGGCGGGGCCCGTCACTGGCACTCCAGGTTGCTCAGAGGGAGACCCTGGGGAGCCATAGCCAGGTTGACCGTATCCTTCCTGGGGAGGATATCCCCCCTGCGGTGACGCCATAGAGCCCGTAAATGTGATCTCCTATATCGACAACGTTGGATAGCTTCTCTCGTATATGCTGCGATCTATGTACCGTGCCGATTCGAAGGTTCGGAGCTATCGAGATCACTATGCCTTGAGGTCAATACTGACCGCACTCACATCCGGGTCAGGTGTTCCAAATTCAGTACTCACAGAGCAGATTGTGCCACAATCGACATCCAATATGAAGAGTCAAGATATATAGCACGCAAGCCACACGGGCAGGACCGGCCAACGTGTCTTTCTGGATGTCAAGGCAGAAGACGAGCGGAGAGACTGCCAAATTCCAGGCTCTCAAGCTGGTGGTGTACGGTGGCCTTTGCGGCTACTGTTGACCAATCACAGCCCCGCGGGCGGTAGATTTGCGATGCCTCAGGAGACCATCAACACTATTAACCGCGACCGCGCACGACCTTTGAAGAGGCTAGGAGAAGAATGAGACTGTGTATTGAAAATTCCTAGAATATCCTCCAACACATGATCAGAATTCCAATATTATTTGTTCTTGTCAAGCTTGTAAGCGCAGGGTGTTGTTTTGGCATGGGGTATGACTTCATCAGTCAAATATGACCCGCAGTTTAGAGTGGGCTCATTCTGCTATACGAACTGAGATCCCTCAGTCTTCAAAACCAATGACCTGTCTTTCAAATCTGATTTGCAAATTTTATCACTTGACATGACTCTTGAGGATGCGAGGTATATTTCATACTGGTAGAGTTGACTTTGCATTAGCTTCGCAGTCCTATCGGGCCTGAAAACTCTCTGTCCAACATTTCCCATAGAGAACCAACAAACTCTGTCGTTATATCTAAGTGCAGTGTAATGTCTCTACATCTTCCTATCGTGCTGAATACATCATAAAATTAGTGGACAACGTTTTCTCTCCAGACGACGTTCGATGAAAGCTGTCATGTCTGAAGCTTGATAATGCGACAGGACTTATCTATTCAGGTCAATTCTTAAAAACTGCTCGATCGATAGGCCAGGTTTATCTCTCAAAACGAGCACGTATATATAGTAGCAAGACGTCAATCATCGCTTAAATTGCTCATGTCTAAGGGTTGTGATGTTTCCATTCCGCACCGCTTACCCGGTAGTGCAGGACCTTTCGAGCCTTCTAAGAGCTTTTCTATCCCTTGCTGCAGCTTGGGCTGAGATATATTGTGATGCTTAAAATAAGCCATACTTCATCACTGACGAACCACAGTTGAACTAACTAGTCTAGATATCAGAAGAGACCAATATACTCGTTCCTTGGTGAATAGTTTCACAGCTGAACCGTATGTGGGCAAGGAGCATTTAGTATTCTAGTCTCAATCAACATACTAATTGATTAAACGCAGGACTTCACGTTTGAACTATCTTCTACCGCGAATTGCTAATCGAAGAGGCTCATCTTCCAGTCTTCTGGTCTTGGCCCAATTGAGGCCAGAGTTTACCCTTTTGGGTTTGACCTACCTTGAGCTCTGCAATGGTTCCTTCTCCATAGTTTGAGGAGAAGAACCCTCCAATGGTCCAATGCCTTGTTGGCTGCTCTCTACTTCACCAGCCATGAATAGTCTGACATATTCTATGTCGGTTGTCAGACTGCAACATCTATCACAGAATATCTGCTATGATATACTAACATAGAACGTCATTGCTTCACAGTCGATTCAATGGGTTAGGACCAGGCTGCTATCGGTACCATACCTAGCATTCGACTGGCCCAGCAAGACTAGGCAAGCTACTAAGCAGGTAGCCATGTTAATATCGTCACTGCCGCCTCCCATAAACATCACTTTCAATATCAGTCAATCACCCAAGGATCCCCGTTAGCCGAGTCAGGACGATACAACATCACCACCGCTGGTGCCTGCGCTTATCCCAGGACCTCCGTTCGAATCCCCTCCAGAACAAATCGAAAGCGACCATTTCGACAACTTCCTGGCTAGGAATGCTCAGGTCAAACAGCAACCGGGCTGGTCGCGGCACCCTACCCAGTGAAGGCGGCGTAAAATTCCCTTCGGGGGGTTTTCATAGCACTCGAACGACCGCTACCCGTGTGGTCCTTCGGTGTGAACTTTTTGTTTCCCAATCTGGGAATTCTGTATACGTATCTGGGTTCTTTTTGAGCACTTACAAGCGGATATCTACATGATGGACAATTAGTACTTAGGATACATCCCTGTGCATCATAGCTTGTTTGAAGGATAGTAATAGAATAACTCCATGTTTAATGTCTAATCGCATATTATCATGACTAGGTTTGCATGTGTACTCAGATCGAGTCTTCCTACAGTCTGGTTGACTATCCTGGGTGCGACGTTAAAGTGTTGCCTAAGCACAACAGAAACAGCAGCGAAGCACCACAACTAACCATGTATCATATAGCTCTCTTTTGGAGTTTTAGATGTCTTTCTCTAGTCAGCTTTGTCATTATCTTGATCTGCTTGGTTATAATCCAGGTACCAGTACCGCCATGCACTCGCCCATACTTCGATGTTTTACACAAAAACAGTGGAATTTATTCGCTAAGAAGCTATTGCAGTTTAATCCTCATCAAAGTCCTAGAAGCTGATGAGACGTTAATTTATCTACATCCAGGAAACTCTGTATAGACGTTAAAGCGGTCCCATTGAGTGGAGATAATACCCCAGACGCGTTGCCCTGCCAACTAACTAATTAACTAAGTTAGTAACTCCCTCGATCACACCAAACGGCAAACCCGTGAAAAAGGCCAACCAACTCGAGCTGACGATACCACCATCCAGCGCCTCTTTCCCGTTCTCATTTCCCGTTGAGTTCTTCTGCTTCGGTCTTCTGTACCGTTCTTGGGCCTTTTTCTTGTAGCCCTCTTCTTTAATTTCTCTTCTTTGTGGAGGTCCGAGTTCCGGTCGCACGGTTAGGGGGGTCGCGTGCACGGGTCGTCTGGGATTGACCCTTTTGCTCATTGTCTACATTCCTTGGTTACGATTTCCTTATGGTTATATAGACCAGCGTTTTTAGGCGACAAGTCGGGCGATTACAATTGGAAGGTTTGCGGACATTGGACCGGGTGGACGTTGTTCAGCATCTAGAGTCCTAAATTCGAGCACCCCTGTCGCCCAGAGCATTCCGCACCATAATATAATCCAGGATCATAAATATATTCGAAAATGAGTGTCCGAGTGGTTGCGCGCGTTCGACCCCTGCTCAAATCAGAGCGAGAGCTGGACGTGATTGTTCGCACTGGCCCGTCTCCAAATTCAAGCACATCTTTGGCTTCTTCAAAATCCGGTACAACCAAGGGAACGAAGGACGCCGCTCAGAGGGATACCATCGTACGGATACCAAATCCGAAAAATGAGGGAGAGGAGTTCTCGTTTCAGTTCAATGCAGTGTACGATTCCACTGCTACGCAGCAGGAGCTGTTTGATGCTGAAGGTCAGCTATAATGACCTGCCGTTGGACGTTGTCCTCCATACTAACGGGCCGTGCAGTCGCTCCAACGGTAAAACACCTCTTCAATGGTTTCGACGTCACGATATTCGCCTATGGAGTTACCGGAACGGGCAAAACACACACCATGCGGGGCGGTAAAAGCCTTGCTGACAGAGGCGTTATTCCTCGTCTCCTAAGCGCTATTTACAGGCGCAGCAGGAAGCTGGACAAGGATAGTGAAGGACAGACAAAGGTCGACGTTTCCATGAGTTATTACGAAATCTACAATGATAAGGTCTTCGACTTGTTTGAGCCGCCAGAGAAGAGGACTGCGTCAGGTCTTCCTCTAAGGGATAATGGAGGAAAGACGGTCGTTGTTGGACTGACGGAACGCCCCTGTCCGAGTTTGAAGGAATTCGAGAGTTTGTACGATCAGGCCAACATGAACAGATCGACCTCCGCAACAAAGGTAAGCTCGACTTTCGGGTTTGCTCTTGGACAGGGCTAAGCTAGGTACAGTTGAACGCTCATTCGTCTCGATCGCATGCCATCCTCTGCGTGAAGCTTGCAGTAACTACGGGTGACAAGACTCGAATTAGTACTGCGTCTGCGATTGATCTCGCTGGTTCGGAAGACAACCGTCGAACAGGAAACGACAAGGAGCGCATGGTTGAATCAGCCAGCATCAACAAGAGCCTGTTTGTCCTGGCTCAGTGCGTAGAAGCCATCAGCAAGAAGCAACCGAGGATCCCATATAGAGAGTCGAAGATGACGAGAATTTTGTCTCTCGGTCAGAACAACGGACTAACAGTGATGGTCCTGAATCTTGCACCTGTACGCTCTTACCACTTGGATACGGTCAGTTCTCTGAACTTTGCGAACCGTACGAAGAAAGTCGAGGTGCGAGAGGTCGAGAATGAGCCTATATTCAAAGGTCCGCTACGGCCTACAGTACGCTCTTCCGTTGCGGGATCTATGCAGCGACAGCCTCTGAGGCCTCTAGCAGCATCGGTAAATGCAAACATCGCTGCTCCAGCTGCAGACGCGAAACCGGCCGACAGCAAGCCTGTGAAGGCATTCTATGTGTATTCCGACAAGGCCCAGCCAAAACAGGCTTCTCAAATCAAGAAACCAGAAGTGGTTAAGCGGTCATCGCCTTCAAAGCGGAAGTCGGATACCTTCAAATCCCCAGGCTCCAAAGCCGCAAAAGGCGTTCGACAGTCAGAATCATCGGAGCCCTCTCGAGGTTCGAGTGGAGAAATCTCGGCGGCCAAGATTGAAGAGATGGTCCAGAAGAAGGTCGAGGAGATATTAGCCGCGAGAGCCCTGGATGAGACTGCCAAACAGAAGACTCAAACGAACGAGATAAACGAAGCATTGCAGCGTCGTCTGGAACTTCTCGAACAGCGCATTGAAGGGAAGGAGGATGCGCGAGCCGAAGGCTTGTCATACCTGCTGATGGCAAAGCAGCACCATGCACGGGGCGAAGATTCTTCAGCATTGAAGATGTACCAGCTTGCGTTGCCTTTCTTCCCACGAAACGAGAAGCTGGCAGGCAAGATATCAGCACTCCAAGAGAAGTTGGGTATGAAGGCCCAGATGCAGCACGCGACCGCTGCCGCCGAGGAAGCCACATCAGCTGCAAAACGCGAACTGGGCAGCATGCTCTCTCTCAAGAAGGAGGAGAAATCTGCGCGCTCAAAGCGTCCGGTCGAGGAGGACGACGAGTACCAGGAATCGAAACGCGATGAGGAGTTTAGTGATGAAGAGTATGATCTGGCTAGTGGATTTCGGATCAAGCCCAAGCAGAAGAGAGCGAAGACAAAGTCTCCAGCAGTGATAGAACGTGATGAATCCGAAGCTACTGCATCGGACGAGCACCTCAATTCCCCACGCACAGCTCATCTGTTATCCATCATCAACTCTCGAGATGTCAGTCAGATTAAGCTTCTGAAGGGCGTCGGGATCAAAAAAGCCGAAGCCATCGTCGACTGCCTCTGCGAAATGGACCATCAGCTGGAACAGGATGAGTACGAAGGAAGCGACAGACAGGCTCGGGTTAAAAGCTTGACAGAGCTAAGCAAGATGAAGGGTGTCGGGTTGAGAACTGTCCAAAACATGAGGAGCGGAATTGTGGCCTCAGCGTCATCATTATCATGCATTATATAGCACTGCATACCGGTTTGGTGGAGCTTTTTTCATCTTCTTGGGAGTTTGGGCAGCATGTTTTTGGAGAAGTATCTTTCTTTTTTTTGGTTATATTATCGCCTTTGTTCAGCCTTCGTCCTCAGTGAAGACCATCTTTTTTCTTGTTTCGGCGCTGGCAAAATACCCCATTTCAGGGCTTTCTTTTCTTTATTCCCGCATATCAGCGAGGCGTTCTTCTGGTGTTGTCTTGGAATGTCATTTTTGTTTCCTCTTGCTTTTCTTCGTCTGATAGCGAGCATGTTCGTGTTCAATCGGAGTCATGCTTTGCTGCTGTCTAGACTTTGTTAACCACAAGCTCTGGCAATCTATTGGATATCGACTCGATTTTTTTTCAATTTCCAGCACATGACTTTTAAGTTCGACGTCTTCAATTCGTAATCACTAACACTTGCAGGGTATTCGAGTCTTGGACCCTGACGCCTTGAAGAAGGCAAATATCACCGTGGAAAGGAAGAGAACGGACCTTTCATTATCGATTGCTTCCAACATCCCAGTAACATCCTGAAATTGGTACTAGAATATCAATAAACCTGATTCTTTCTCTTTTTCTCCTTGGTTTGATCCTATTTCTTTATAGGATGGGATGGGTACGAGATTCATGACCTTAGAAATCTTTTTTTGTTTCTTCAGTTTATTATGTATTCACATTATGTCTAACTATATGCATCATGCATATCTACATACCATATAACATAACATAACATGAAAAAAGAAAGAGAATTATGATTATAATTACTATACCATCTTTCCTGTGGCTTTTCCTTTTTCTTTGTTATCCATTTCATACCTTCTTACGCAACGCAAACCCACCAACATAAACCCTCGCGATAGCGAAAAACGTCGCTCCCACCAGCTGCACAACGCCACAGAAAATCTGCAACTTGGTAAAACTGCCCGATACCACATTCGGGGCGAGCGCGCCTCCGATCGGGTTCCCTGTTAATGCGGCGATGGAGATGATAGCGAAGAAAGTGCCGTTGCGGATACCGAGTTCGCGCACGTCGGAGATCTGAGCCACGACGGCGGGACCGAGGGAGACGAAGGCGCCGGAGCCGAAGCCGTATAGGGCGCTGAAGACGATGACGGGTGCGTTGCTCCGGGATGGGAGCCAGATGGCGAGCACGACGATGGCGGAGAAGTAGGTCATGAAGATCATCACGTTGAAGCGGCCAAGGCGGTCGCCGAGGTAGCCGGGGAGGGTGCGGCCGAAGATGCTGGTTGGTGTTAGGGGTGTGTATTTGTTTTATTTTGTGAAAGAGGTATCTTGGGGGAGGGGGGGACGTACCTTGCAGCGTTCAGGATAGGGATCAAGTACGCTCCCAAGCGGGCAGACATGCCGTATCTCTCAGCCTGGAGGATGATAAA
The DNA here is from genome assembly GCA_029606305.1 of Paecilomyces fulvus. NCBI lineage: Eukaryota > Fungi > Ascomycota > Eurotiomycetes > Eurotiales > Thermoascaceae > Paecilomyces > Paecilomyces fulvus. The sequence goes on from JAPVCG010000031.1 coordinate 490,541, forward strand.
GGTGAACGGCAAGAACATGCCCCAGAAAAAGAAGAATGCGGCTGTGACCGTCAGGATGAATTTGAGTTCCTTGAGCGGTCTGAAGAACTCGAGCGGGTGGAAGGGCTTCTTGACATGCTTCAATCTCGACTTGATGGTCAGGTTGGCAATGATGAGCAGGCCGAGGATCAGGAACGCGCAGATGCACATGGCCCAGCCAAAACCGACTTCCGGGACGAGATGGTCCACCATGATGGGAAAGATGACACCTCCCAAACTCGAGCCGCTGGCCGTGATTCCCAGGGCCAGCGCGCGATGGTGGTGGAACCAGGTAACGACGGAGGTGGTGGAGGCATAGAAGATCGCGCTGGCTCCGAGGGGACTGCAGATACCTTGCGCGAGGAGGAATTGATAGTACTCGGTCGAGAGGGAGGTCATCATCAGGCCAAAGACGTGGAAAAATGTTCCCAGCAGCAGTAACCATCGCGGACCGAAGTTGTCGAAGAGCTTTCCAAATACGGGGCCCCCGATGAACATGAAGAATGTTTCCAATGATGGAACCCATGATACCGTACTGGGGGAGAGATTCTTCAGTTGGTGAGTCTGATAGTAATCATCGAAGACACCAATACCTGCGTTCGTATGTTCTTGGTCAGCACTGTCTCCATCTCATTCTTCCAGGTACTCACAGTTAATCCAACCGAAACTGACAAACAGACTGCAGAAAGCTCCCGCGACCACCAGCCATGCCTCCCATCCCCCATCCGGGGGCATACTGTGTGGCGGTGGTGCTGGCGTTGCATTCTCGATCACTTGTTCTGCTTTCTCTGGATCATGGCTTTCCTCCAACGGCTGTATTTTTTCTTGATCGTGGCCCAGTTGGACACTGGATGCTGTCGAATTGTCACTGGCGACTACTGTGTTTGTATCTGGCGCAGCTAGAGCGTCGTGTTTCTCCACGGCCATTTTGAGATGTCCAGAGACCTCTGTCTCTCTCTCCTCTTTCAATCTGGCGTTCACAGTCCCTTTTGAAAACAAGGAATATATATATTCTTGTCACCGTCGAGGAAACCGAACGGAAATCCCCAGAAACTCGGGGGAAATTCCGATCAACAGACCGTCAAGCAGGAGGACTGCTTCTGTTCGGAGATGATAACCCACTCGTTCTCGGGGTTTGCGATGCGATGGAAGTTGAAGCTCGTCCTCGCGCAGTTGATGTTTGACGTGAGCAGAGGAAATCAAGGAGGGCGTCAACCTGATAGAAACGGAGCGACCAGGATACTCGGCCGTCACCCAGTTGCCGACGATCCATCAGAATTCTCCCTAAGCAGCGGCTATCGTCGAGCTACAAAACAAGACATTGGATATAAAACTACTCTTACAATCTCAGCACGGCCTCAGCAAATTTTGGTCAGCTTTGTCACCGTGTCTACTCTGAATTCACACGAGGTCAGGACAAATAAATATCCTAGTATAAGTTACTACTTGCGCGCCCGGAAATGGAGTCGATAGACAACGCATATTAAGTATTTTCCAGTGTCACAACAATCACGACCGGGCAGGATGATACGATACATAGGGTTATTGCTTGACCACTTTTCGGTACATTTGCATTCCCTTCGAGTGGGAATATGAACCAACAGCATAACTAGGGACCGCCGCAGTTAGTTAATGGATATTTTCACATTAAATCAAACTTATTAAATTGAGCTCATCAAATCGAACCCTTTGGTCAAGCTTATTTAATTAAGCTCCCTAGACCGAGCTCATTTAATCGAGCTCCCTAGGTCGAGCCCATTAGATCGAAATCCCTAGGTCAAGCTCATTCAATCCAGCTCCCTAGACCAAGCTCATTGATTCAAATCCCATATGTCAAGCTCCCTAAATCAAACATTTTTAATCAATATAGGTAGCAGGCAGATTGTTGGTCAAGCAAAACAATATGCAGGCGAGGAGCTTGGAAAACAGTAGTTAGTTAACTATTTGTTTTGATTGGAAATGTAGTAATATATGCTTCGCTAGCGCTCAGCGATAAGTTAAGACGTGTAATCAAAAAAGCAAATTCGAGTGTTGAGCAGCCCTTGATCTCGCTCGAAAGATGCAACTGCAAAGGTAAAATAAAAATGAAAATGAAAAAAAAAGGAAATTCGACAGCGGTCGGATTTGAACCGACGCCTCCGAAGAGAACAGATTTCTAATCTGTCGCCTTAGACCACTCGGCCACACTGTCATGTGATGTTTTTTAGTCTTGCTACACTAATTGAAGAATGAAAATCGATCCATCAGCGAGAACTTCTCACTCCTACGCACTCATTAATTCCCAGATGGAACTCCCTTAGATCCACAAGAAATTACTAACAGTTCGACTTCGATATATTAGATTGCAGCTATAATCCCCTCCTCCTCACTCTCTCTTCTGCAGTGAGTATCTCTATCTACGAGTATTCTGACTTTCCTTTTGCAACAAAATTGGGGAGCCTCGGGAGGGACCAACGGCCATTGTTACTCACTCGGTCGAGACGTCCAAGCCCTCAAAGTCGACACGACGAACCCCAGCAATGACTGCATCCTTAGAATCTTCTCGGATACCATCTGTATCAGCCAGATTACGTCTATCGGACCGATTGATAGTGAGGATGTGGATATGTAATTCGGCACCTTTCTCTATTCATTCATGGTCAGGAAGTCATTCCTTTGAAAATGTACTCTCATCTGTCGGGTTTGAATTGTGTACAATGTATTTCCACTTGGGTCGTCTAGAAAAGATCTGTAAAGGTGTTTATTTTGATGCTGTATTGAAAAGCATTTACCATCCAATTGAAGCTACTGATGTCATGATAATTACTCATTTCGTTTATTTCGTCACTATATCATCTATTAACAAAGGGGGTGTATATATCATATAGCTTCGGTGGGCAGCTACAATAACCGATACTTATATAGCGAAGTTGTACGATCCAGATTTTACAATTCCGACCTTTAATTGAATAGAATTGTCTATTTCCCCCATCACATGTGATGATAAACTGGCTTAGTGAGAGTTATTCCGCTAGTCATCTTGTCTGATACCTCCATCGAGATATTTCTAGCGAAAAAATAAAGGGAAACAGGCATTTAATACAGTCTATACTCTTCCTGTTTCATTTGCCAGAAAAGTGTCAGCCCCTATAGCAAATATCGATTGCGAAATCCTGTAGTGACATACTGTACATTCTATCCCTGAGAGTGCTCGGAGCTTGGAGGCGAGACACCTGCACAGCGAGGACACAACCCAGGATAAAACCAATCTTGGTCATCAATGACTCTGGGGAGGTCCCTGAGATTTCCACTTGGCGGAACACATAGTGCCTTGTTCGGGCGAGCAAACGCTGTGCGGCATCTTTGATAATCATAGAAGCAAATGTGATCACAGGCCTCGTAATGGCGACATAGGAGGTCGCACATCTTTGCTGATAGATAGATGTTAAAGCTTTACCAAATTGTATTGGGACTTGTTTGTTATTTCCTTGATCTACTATGAGAGTTTATACCTTCTCTATGACCATATATATACTGTTTGAATGAGTCAATGTCTACTCAGTCTGTGAGTCTATGGCCACTCTATGAGTCTATATAGGTGAAGTGAAGCCATACTGAATGGTAGATTCCGCAAGGTTTCATGGACTTCTATTGGCCATCCTATAATTACGAGGATTCACCAAGCTGCTCGTGTTACCTAGTCAGCATTAGACCGCCCCCGATTATTTGTTAGACGAAACCGATTCACCATTTGTGATTTACTCAATCTTATACCTCAGATAGATGACTATGTGTCGGAATCTGCCCTCCACGTGGCGATCCGAGTTGCAGCACCTGCAGACCGGCTATCCGAACTTACGGGTATGTTCGTCAAGCCAAGGACGGTACATTGTATGGCTACTGCACCCCAGTGTTTTGTAACCTACTAAACTCTTACATAGTACCGTCAATGGAATTCGAAATCACATCGAGGTGCGGAACTTTGTGCGAAAAATGCGACAGTACACTGATAGCTTCTATCCGTGGGCAAGACAATGTTCATCCCAATCAGATCACCCCGGAGGTCTAGTTCGATACCTGGCTTATGGCCATCGGATCCAAAGTCCTATACGCTTGTTCTCTACAGATAGGGTGTTATTGGCGTATCTTGACAGAGTTTAAGCGACATGATTCTGTGAAATGGAATGCCACGTGGTGAGGAATATATATTCTGGCGTTGTGGGGCCGTAAGTACGTCTGGACCGGCAGTTGCATATATGCGTAGTTATATATTCCAAAATAAGATCAGTTGGTGTTGTCGGGGTCTTCGAGATGCGTTTCTTACTGACGGAGGGAAAAAAAGGCCACGGCAGTAGTTTGTAACTGGTTGTGATAGGACTTCGTTCGTGGATTAACAAGAGGTTGAATAACTACTGTTTGTTGTTTATAGGGCAAGTGCCACGCGGATCCACTCAGATAATCTGGAAATGCGGGGTTCGGCCCAGGGCATTTGAAGCTACGGGGTGGATGTGGAGGAACAGTCATCCTGGAGAAATTAGTGAACTTTCCTGAACCAAAAGATTACATGAGTAATGAGAACTAACTACTATTTGTACAAACAAGACATTCAATGTCTGGCTGCTATAGAAATACTACAGCTTTTCGATGAGTGACGCAGGACGGGGTTAACCCTAAATGTGTCCCTATCTGTACTAGCTGGTGCACACAACCACTACCTAAGTTAGCGCTGAGTAGCTCCAAAACCTCTCCCAATCAACAACCCAACCATCCTGCCTTGTTTCTTTTTTTAAACTCTCATCCCTTTCGATCTGGTCTAACTATCTTCCCGATTTTTCTCCAGCTAGATCCCTACGCCAACAATGGTCGAGTCAGTCAGGCATCCACATCCTGCGCAGCCTCCAAGCTCAAATGTGATGAAGAAAAACCGTGCCGGCGTTGTCGGGAGATGGCGATATCCCAGAAGAAAGATTACTACTTTGTGTTGTGATTTTTTGGGCAACTATACCTACTAGATCGGTAGATCCTCGTGGTTACTAGTTAGAGATCGACGGACCTTAAGTCATGCCGCCCAAGCGTGGATCTCAGAAGCGCAAAGCAACGACGGAGTTGCCCCAGCCGACCCGGAGATCAGCCCGCATCAACCCAGCGCCTGAAACATGGCCAGATCTCGCCCGCCGCGCGAAAGAGCGGATCAATCGCTATGAGTCTGCGGTGGACGACTCTACATCTCCCAAGGACGATGATGAGAAGGAGAAGCGCAGGGACGATGAGAAGCTAAAGTCCTGCATGACGGCATTACTCGATTGGTTACCCGAGGAAGGCCGAGAGTCCGCGGCGCGTGACGTGCTTGAATGCCAAAGAGATGATCAGCTGTACGACGTGTTTCAGAATATCCGCACCTGTCTCTCTGCTAGTAAGTTCACTGGGAATTTCCTAGTAAAAATAATATCTTCCATCTGACTTTCACGCAGTGAAAGCGGCAGGCAATAGTTCGGTTTACGGGACTGCCAAGAGAGAGGGAAATGTCGAGCTCGTGGCCTCGACTTTAAGTGAATCCCAGAAGCCAAAGGAACAATTCCGCACAGACATACTCCGCCGCGATGACCACCGCTGCGTTATTACCAAGGACCTCGACAACCCGATATGGCTGGAGATCGGACAACCAGAGGATGTTGACAATGCATACATCGAAGCCGCCCACATTATTCCGTTTTGCTTAGCGTCGTGGGAGACTACCCGGGTAAGTATGGCGCTGGATGCCTATCTTCTTTAGACACGACTGCTGATCGAGGTATAGAGTAATACCATACATAATGTCAGCCAAATATGGGAGGCGCTCTGGCGGTGTTTTCCTGGAGTACGGCGCGTCGGAATGGACACTGAGAACATAAACGACCCGTCCAATGGTATCGCTCTGAGAGATGATATGCATAAGTGTTTTGGCAACTTCAGATTCGCTTTTGCCCCGACAGTACGTCTGATACTAATATCATATGCAAAGAGTGGCTTACTGATGCGTACTGTCTAGGAAACCCCTCATGTATACGACCTTAAGACGTACTGTGGCATTCCCAAATACGTGAAAAGAGAAGTTGCCAAGGTCGGAAGAGTAACTCTCAAACAAGCTAGTGGTGCGGAGGATGTTCCATTGTCCAATCCAGTGTTGCTAGACTGCCATTGGAGGATGGCAGAAATCCTCAACGCTTCAGGCATGGGTGAGGAAATCGATAAGAAAATGAGGGAATGGGAAGATATCAAGATAGACATGCGGGTTGATTGTCTTAACCAGGATGGCTCAACAGACGTCTCTCGTTATCTGCAAGCAGCCTTCTGGAACAGGGTTGATCGGTCTGTTTGTTCATGCTGATTCTTCTTGTCGACCGCATATTCAACAATTACTTGCATCACAATACCCTCGAAATAGGCCTCCTAGGTCCCTGCAACTCACCTGGTTTCGTGATATGGCTCAGACTCTTGCACGGATTATCTGCGAGAAGTTGTCGAGCAAGCGGGGGAAATACGGTCAACTAGCAAGATCTGGAAAGCATACTTCGATCTTCTTTCGAGTTGTTAACCTGTCTTACCTACATTGCTACACATTGTATTCTAGCATTCTGGGCTGTATAAGCTCGGGGAAACGATTATGATTTTCTGTTGAGGCCTCTGTGGTATGGGATCACATCAAGTTACCTCTAAAGGAAAGATCCTACCTCACATAAAGCATCAGGCATCAACATATCCTTTGTCAGATCCACAAACCCCCCCCCCCCCCCCAGCCAGTTCCCGAGATCAGTAGCGTTAGCACAGGCAGTGGACATTCCTAGCAGCCGGACAGCACCTTTGGACTGCGAAGCGATGTAGTTCATACGGGAAACGATAATCTCCAGAATAGGACCACTCCACCCAGCAGATGGATCTCATCAATAATGACTAGGCTGACCTCATTTCCCATCAAACTAGCATTTTATTGCCTCCAGGACGACAATCGAGCGCCCACAAAATCAACCAGATCGAATAAGCTCTTCTTGTAAAACCGCTGCTGGGTCGTCCGGTTGGCTGTGAACAGCCTTTTACAGCATCGCAGATGCCGTAGCTAGAAAGCTCTCGAGAGATTCGCGAAGAGACATACGGCATGCTACAAACGCCCAGAACGGCCTGATGATATGCCCATAATGGAGACGTTCAAGCATTGCCCACCCGACAGTGGCTATACGGTTACCGACGAGTTCGTACCGAGTGATGACTTCTTAGTAGGACTAAGTACCGGGGGAGTCGATCGAAGAAGAATGAATGCCTTTTATGTATATTTCCAACAGACCTGAAACCATCGCCAGTGTCGGCGGAGTCTTTGTCGCATTGGATCCATCGACATGTCGAGGCTCAGTCTCTTCCCTGACCTGCAACGCTATCTGTATCGGCCTCGTTGGTAGACTCGGTGGAAATGTCTTCCGGACAACATTGCTGGAATCCCGGGGTGGAAACGCCAAGAGAGGCCGCGTAAAAGAATGAGAATAGTGGATATTTTAGCTCTTGAGTCTGATCTGAAGCGATAAAGAACAGGACAAAGTTGGGCATCGAAAAGGTAGGAAAGGGGCATGGAGAGCATGAAAGATGCATTCACAAATCGTCCCATGCAGGGATCTCTAGATTTACTATCTCGCCCTGCATTCTATCAGTTAGAATGGCCTGTTCAGGAGATATAATAATAATGCTGGCAGGGCTCAAGTTAGACCGATCGAGGATCCACATGGGCCGTGATACCCAATAATTAACTAGCCGTTGTGTGCGCATCTTGCACTAAACATGGGGTCAATTACGCACGTAAGGTACAGCCTCGCCTGATGGCTTTGAGGGCTGCGTAACAGGCTAACTAACGACAGCGAGAGATATTTGAAGTTTTGAACCTCCCTGACGCAGACACCAGTGTTCCTTCCCTATAGCTAACTGATTAGGGTGCTTGCAGCGCATCGGCCAACTCCCAACTGATCATCTGTACCCCTCGAAACTGGGGCATGAGTCCGTGTTGCAAACAAAAAGTCTCTGTCTATCGCGGTTGATAATCATTTTCTTTATACTCAGATAGCAGCGAATACAGAATTCATCAGCCATGTTTTCGAAACACGATAGTCCACCAAAATATGAACCTCTTGATTCACCATCGAGTGAAACCCTAGAGGATGGCCTTCCAACATATCCTCTACAAGAATCTAGTATTCGGAAGACTCCGTCCAAGCGGTCCACTGCAGGCTGGGTGATTTTCGCAGCTGTTCTAGGATTTGTTGCTGGTTTGATGTCGATCCGCATCCACGCCATGATCAAAAATTGCCATGGATTCAGTCAGCTTGCACCCCGCATACCACTTCAGAGTGTTTCACGAGAATTCACTTATCCCACTCTCTTCGCTGAGGAGCCACCACAGGGCGAGGGAGCAGGAGAGATATCAGAACCAATTTGGGACTCTTTGGTTCCTAGTAAGTGTGATCTAATACCAAGCAGTCAACCTATTTTCGACTATTCCATCACTAACATACACTAACTGCAATTCAGACGGATTGGGCTATTTCAAAGACGAAAGTCTTGCTCCCCAGGTCTCCATACCTACCGTCTTCCATCAACTACATTGCCTGTACGTCATACGACGGGCCTACTACTCCCAGTCTGATGACATCCAACCGTTTGACCTCGGCAAAAACCGCGCGGCTCATCTATCACATTGCTTCGACTATCTCCAGCAAAGTTTGACCTGTTCGGCGGACACGACCATCGAACCCGCCGAGGGTAAAATGAACGCCCACCTTGGAAGCGGTGTCTCTCGACAGTGTCGCAATTTCGAACAGTTGAAAGACTTCGTTGCGGAACGGCGCGTCTTTAATGCTACTGGTTTCCTCGCGCGGGAGTATGTGTATAATGTCGATTGATGAGGCCCGATACTATTTATATTCTCAACTTCTATGTATATTTAAAATCATGTCTTGCTGAGATAATGCAGAACTTTGTCCCCGTCCGGTGAACTTATTTCTGTTCCTTGTGGAACATGGTTAATGTGGAGGATAGCTCTCCATGCTATGTGTGGAGAGACTTGCAATGCCTGCGGCGCTGTTTCTAGATGGGCAGTTGTGTCTATCACAACATTGCATCGAATCCTGCAACCATTCTAGCAACGTTCAAAATATCCCACTCTATTTCACTTGGCCCATTCAAGCTAGCGCCTGGAGTTCTCACTACTCTGTTACGCGTGTCTTGGTATTGAAAAAAAGAATAGTTACCATACATATCCATACCAGCTCATCTAAAATGAGGCGAGACTTTTCTAGGTTACCCCATCATAAAATTGCATACTTCCGGGGCCCAGTAGTAGGACACTCAATTGTGCTTCTCAATAGAAGTTCTCGGGTCCATGACGATTTCGACAGCCTCTATCAGGTCCTCATTATCTATAGGAGTCTGTCCTGCATCTTCTGAATCAGATATGGCCTAGCGCATAATACTGGGGGATCAGATACCGGTAGCTGGCTATAACTAGCTACTAGATAGCCCCCTCAATCAAGCAGCTCACTGCAAGACTTGGGAGAAAAATGAACTACTTCATCGAAATCTATCCGGTGCTTAACGAGAGAATCCCCGTCCCCCATGCTTTGGTTGATCATACGGCTGGCTAAGTTTCACTCGAATATGTCTATTCTAAATAAACATTATCGTGGATGTGGAGTTCAGCTGGATTACCATTTATTCTGTGCTGTAAACTTGGCTCATAGAAACTTTCCTCAGAGGGAAAAAAAGGTTACCTACAGAGGAATATGATTTAACTCTCTGAGTAATATGTCATTGTAATTGCGGAAATCAAACCTGAAAAGATATGCAGATATAATAATGATTATGTCCTAAAAACCGAGTCTGATATGATATTCTAGAGCGTCTCTTTTGCTGTGCTGTCCAGATGGTAAGTAATAGTTATCAAAGCGAGCGTTTCACACGCGGGACAGTGCATTAGAAAGTTGATGTGGATAGTGTCCGGGCTGTTTGTAGTAACCGAAAGATCGATTTCTATAGCTTTGCGGATAGGTAGTTAAGCTATAAAAAGATTTATCCCGGATATCCGTTCAGCATTGCAAGCACCTACCCGCTGGTGCCGCAATATGAGCTCCAACATGTCTCTGCTGCCCGAAACAACAGATAGGTATACACACTTTTACCTGCAGCTATTCCTTGTAACCGAATATAGTTCAAAGGAGATATTCCGCCTGCGGGAGCAGTCTCTGAGCTCTTTGTACTTATCGGACTTAATGTATTTAAGGGTTACTATTCCGAATATACGTTTTGCTTTCATTTTTGCCTCTGTGCGCTGGAGATCGAGGAATATGATCACATACATACTACTTGGTATCAGTAGTTGCTAGTTCAATGTAGTTGAAAATTCCGCAGAGTCCCTTGTAAAATCTCGAAAAGGCAGTGCTCCAATATTAGGTACCTTCGTACATAAAGACTTGCGCAGTATATGGTAAGTTCCGTAATATATACGTACTGCATCATGGATGAGTCAGCATCAGGCAACGCTGAGCATGTCTGTATTCATTGTCACCCACACAAAGCCCACAACTTCCATTAGGAATCCTGCGGTACATAAACCCATTCCTCGCATCAGATACTGCTCAGCCCTTTTATTCCCAGCTGTTAGTCTCCCTCATCTCTCGTTATACATAGAGTTGGACTAGCCATGTCATCATCTATTCGCCTGAAAGGTCGCCAAGCTCTCAAAAGTATTAGTTCGACTTTGGAACTTAGAAAAGTCAAGAAAAGCATGCAAAGGACATTGACACCAATGTGACTAAAGCTCTTGCGCGCCGCAGAACTCGTGACAGTCTAAGCAGTGTATTGAAGTCCGCTTTGATAAAAGAGGAAGACATATACTTTGAGAACGAAGTCGCAAGCGCCTTGTGCATCACATTATGTGATCTTCAACTAGAGGCAAATGGTGGTCCCGCAAATCAGGATGGTTTGTCCTTTTTCAGTCCTATGTCGTCAGATCACTTGAAATCATTTCCCTTCGATGAAAGTGATGGAGCTACAAAGAGATTTCTGGATTCATTTGACCGCTGGGACGAGAGCCGTCCGACTCCGACTGGATTTCGGGCGGAGAGGGACGCTGGAAGTATTATAGGTGAACTTACTTGGCTAGTCGGAGGGTGTAAACGAATCTTTCCCAAAGACGACAGGAGGACATACCTCCTTCGAGCAGTGAACTGGAAGCATATGTGGGTGTCGCTTTCTCTGCCTAATAGGAGAAACAGAAATGTCTCTAACCATTTCTGTCTTTAGGGGATTCTATCCTGAGATACTCGATGAAGACCTTTTCAATATGCTTAGCCACGCCGGCTGGCTTCGCGGCGAGGGCAGATTCGGAAGAATATTCGATATCACAGATGGATATTGCGCAGTGCCGCGGGATATTCGTGTTAACGAGCCACACGTCACTGTCATTATCGACCACACATACGCTGCCGACGAAAAAATTTCACGAGCAGAGATTCTCACGATTATTGCTGTTATGATGACACAACTGCAACACAGACACCTCGAAGAGCATTGCATTCCTCCCGTAAGTACATTTGACAATACCTCCCCTCAAAATCCATATTCAATCTAACCTTTCTCTTTTTCACGCGATGTTTGCAGGTAATGGTCATCTCATTCATGGAATCTCTCCAAGGAAGGATCTTGCAGGCTCACATAACAGACAGCGGACTTGTTATCAAGAAGTCCAAGCTGTACGATTTCGATAAACAGGCGGACTTTGAACAATCTATAACTTTATTCTCACGACACATGGCATGTTATAGGATCGGGGATACACGCCAATTGACGAAATTTGAGATAGATATCCAGAAAATGCGTATGCGTACACATGATGCATCGGCTACCGCCGGTGACAAGCCCGGTGGCAAGTCTATAGCCGTTGAGGCAAGCCCAGAAGACACTTCGCCTCCGGTCATTGACCCTTGAACCTGCGGAGGAAAAGACCTAAATTGGCTCACTCTCAATCCTAGTTGGGAGGGGTCTCTCAGATCGGAGAGACTTCGTGATTTCAATACTCCCTATGACAGGAAAGTGGCTGGTTCTGAATACAAGTTCTCATTTTGCATTTGTCTCTCACATATGTTAAAGTAACAAATTGGAATTTGAATGGTCCTAGACTACATAATATCGTTCATAGAGAGACTAGTATTCTGAAGGTAAATGCTTTTCCATAATCGTAGAAATATCTCCTTCAATAGTGATCGCAAGTCCTTGGTCTTAGGCAAATCGGGTCCTAATGCTACGCGTAGGGGCTTAACCTTCCCATTGCCCTTCTCGACAAGGTCTTCCTTCGACCATCTCCGCACAGGAAGTGTTGAGAGCGCTTTCCATACCTAGAATGATAATGCATTCGTCCTCCAGAAGGCATCTTTCTTCGAAAGTCTTCTAAGTCCTTTCCACTGTTGTGGAGTTCTCAGAATTCCTCAAATCAAGTCAGTAGTTAAGGTTCTGACCTCACTAGCGTATGTTGTTGCTTTCTGGTATGTGCATTGTAGAGGGGTGTTAACTAGTTGATTAGTTATGCACGGGGTCTTTTTGTTGACTTAACCCAGATGAGTCAGCCCCTACACAACACTCAGTCAACTAATGTTACGAGTAGATCACTAGGATCTAGCTTCTTTGTCTGATTAGGGGGTTAAATATGGGTTCAAATCCCCCCCTAGTAAATATCTAGTCTTCAAGCAAGCAAACAGGACTGAATAGCTAGCAGTTCATCTACCATTTCAGATAGTCAATACAGTTGCTATGCTTCCGTGCCCTAGGATTCGACATTCTACCCCTACCCTACGTAGAGAACACTCATATGAGATGCATCGGACCCGATGATGCGCTTGAACAAGAACCCGTATTTTAAAATCCTAGAGCTAGGTGGTATGCATGTATGATACATAGAGATCGGAACGAAAAAAAAAAGAAAAACATCAAGGTCGCTGTATACATAGGGTCTTATCCTCCTATGCGTCCCAACTCGTTACGGCCAACGTCCATCTAATTGCCCTCACCCGGCTTCTGGAACTCAACCTTGCCATCGCGCGTGACCTTCGCGAAGCTCTGCTTGATTCCCTGCACGTCCTGCACTAGCTGCTCACCAGAGCGCTTCGGAACATCTGGGTCCGATGCCGCTTGTGAGACGGCCTGTTCGATTTCGTCCTTGGCCTCATTCTTGCTCGTCGCCTGCTGCTTCTGCTCGAGGAGCTTAACGGCATCCTGCGTCGCTCCCGGTGGGGAGTTTGCGATCTCGTTGACCTCACGAGTGGTCAGAACGTCACTGATGCGGGGTCCGCGCGACTGGATGAGGACAGTGGTAGGGCCCTCGAATTGCAGGAAGAGCTGGTGTCATGCGTTTTTAGCGGATGCATATCATATTAAAAAATAAGAGACCTACCCTGTCACCCCAGATCGTTCTCCGGGCCCACGTCCGCAGATTGTGATAGATCTTCATCGTTGTTTTCCACGTATCCGAGTGAGCCATGTCGTTGATGAACTGCGACTTGCGGAAAAGTCGGGGAACATGGCTGAATCCTGGAATCTGGAGCTTAAGAGTGGTGGACTTGAAGCGATAGGGGCGTGGTGGATTGGAGGTCATGGTGTATGCAATAACATTGCTGCACCGAGATTAGGATCCGAGCACCAGAGAACACCGCGCGACAGTCAAACATACCTAGGATGAGCAATATACTGCTCCCCAGCCTTCAACTCGACCGAGTATATCTGCCCGTTGCCCACCAGCGCCAGGAGACCTCTTCCAGTCACCTCGGAGCTGCCCCAGTGGGTCACACTCTTTGAAAAAAAAAAAAAGTCAACCCAGCTCACTATCGATCAGGAATAGGGGGTAACCAACCAAGTTTGTGTTCACAGTCGGGCGTATCAACAAGGAACGGCCCGTCCATGCGAGAAGGGCGCGCCTCTGAGCAACCATCCAATCCACAGTGCCATTGAGCTGGACGACGGCGAACGACGTGACGGGCGACTTAACGGAGATGAGCGCGGTGACCGGACTCGTAGAAGAGACCTGAACATGGGTTAATTACCCACCCGAACGGAGCGTCCATCCAGAACCTCACCTTCTGGTAGAGAAAGGGTATTCCAACGACCGCTCTTCGGAAGGGCTCGAGGATGCTTAACGTGGAAACCACCTGACATGGTCAATCGATGAACCCCTAGCACAACAAGGAGCTGCATACGTTCTCTGCCTTTCCGCTCAATCCAACCAAGGTTCCACGCCGTGTGTAAAGGTTCTGCGAAGCGGAGAGGGAAACCGAGAGCAGCGAATATGGTGCGCCAACGACATCAAACCGCGCATCTTTTAGCCCGTGGCATTAGCATTGGAATGACTCAATTGACTCTTCCCATACGTACCAGGAGATTCAGCTGTCGTAGAAGTCCCCGAGACCGGAAGATGAGCTCCATTTATCGTGCCTGGCTGGCCCGAAGGAGCGGCGCGAATTTGGACATATCTCGAGGATTGTCCGCGGTGCACCACGGCGATGCCCTGTCGCGCCCGTGAGGACAGCCCCCGGAAGCCTCTCCCTAGAGCCTGACTCATGGTGTCGAGTTCATGGGATGCAGCCAAAGGGGATAGAGAAGGGCAAAAAGATATGCCTTTACGTCAGTCGATGTCTCGATCAACACTAAAGCGACTTAAGACAGTAACTTCTCCGCGGAGCACTTCGGCAGCAGACAAACGGAGCAAACAAGCGATCGATCACGACAGCGTGAGTACCTTTTGCGATCTTTCCTCCTGGATTCTCAAAAACCAATTGTGTCTTTCTACACAGGGGACGAGAGGCGGAGGCTCCTGTATGTTTTCCCTTCCTTGCTGTTCGCGTTGTGCGAGTGGAAGCTGACCATAGAAGCTACAGATCCTATTCCTCCGAATCCGGAGCGCCGCTGAGGGGACAACCGGTACTCTTTTCTGACAGACAAGAGAGATCTCACCATGAGTTTGCCCCTGATCCATATTTAAGAGAAGGATATATAGAGGTCGAAAGGGCATTTTACAGGGAGTCATGCTTCTCAGAGCGGCCCAGTCGCCCCTCTGGCGGGCGCCGCGGCGACTGACAGACCCCCGCTCTACTATCGCGCTCTCGTCGCGGGCACGCTTTTGCAATGGAAACCAGTTGCGGGTATTCACGACAAACGGAAACTCATTGAAGAAGCAGCCGACCGGGGAGACTCCGGCCTCGCGCAAGCCGGTGGATGTGGTCACTCCGGCAGCTTCCAAGCAGGCCACTGTGGAGGATAAGAAGCAGCAAACCATAGAGAAGTCTGCCAAGGGAGGTTTGTTGAGCGAAACAACTGTTGGAAACAAGGAGCAGAGGAAGGCAGATTGGGCTATCGTGAAAGAGATGGCAAAATATCTTTGGCCGAAGGTGAGCACGATTGTGATTCGTAACGTTGGTCCTATATATACTAAGAGGCGCTGCAGGACGACTGGCCGACCAGATTGCGTGTCGGAACCGCTTTGTCATTGTTGGTTGGAGGAAAGGTAAGATTCTCTGATTCACTATCATTCAGAAAATTGCTCATACATTGTCCAGATTCTGAACGTTGAAGTCCCTTTCTACTTCAAAAACATAGTCGACTCGATGAATGTCGACTTCGCGGCTGTTGGCGGAACAGCATATACTGTTGCGGGATCTATGATCATAGCATGTACGATCGATCTATTTTACCTAGTGCTTTTAGGGTTCCTTGTCTGACTCTTCGCAGATGGTGCCACCAGGATAGGAGCGACCCTGTTCCAGGAACTTCGAAATGCGGTTTTTGCACGAGTCGCCCAGACGGCCATCAGGAAAGTTGCTCGCAACGTTTTCGACCACCTTCTGCGATTGGACCTCAACTTCCATCTGAGTCGCCAGACCGGTGGTCTTACGAGAGCAATTGACCGTGGAACAAAAGGTATCAGTTTCTTGCTGACGTCGATGGTGTTCCATGTGTTCCCCACTGCTCTGGAGATATCGATGGTTTGCGGTATCCTGGTATGTAGAGTCCCTGTCGCGTCAAAGTTGAAAAACGATAACTTTACTGACGGAAATAGACGTATCAATATGGCATGCAGTTTGCTGCTATCACCGCCTTGACGATGGTTGCATATACGGCCTTCACCATCACAACTACTGCCTGGCGAACCAAGTTCCGTAAGCAAGCTAATGCTGCGGACAACAAGGGCGCCACAGTTGCTGTGGACTCACTCATCAACTACGAGGCTGTGAAATACTTCAACAATGAAAAGTACGAAGTGGCTCGGTATGACAAGGCGTTGAAAGCCTACGAGGATGCCTCCATCAAGGTCACCACGTCCCTGGCGTTCTTGAACTCCGGTCAGAATATGATCTTCTCCAGCGCACTTGCGGCCATGATGTACTTGGCAGCCAACGGGGTTGCCCAGGGTACTTTGACAGTCGGTGATCTGGTGATGGTCAACCAGCTCGTCTTTCAGCTGTCCGTGCCTCTCAATTTCCTGGGTTCCGTCTACCGAGAACTGAGACAGTCCCTCTTGGATATGGAGACCTTGTTCAACCTGCAGAAGGTCAACGTCAAGATCGAGGAGCGTCCGAATGCTAAGGTCCTCGACCTTTCCCGGGGCGGCGAGATCAGGTTTGAGAATGTCACATTCGGCTACCACCCCGAGCGGCCCATCCTGAAGAATGCTAGCTTCACAATCCCCGCAGGCAAGAAGTTTGCCATTGTAGGACCTAGCGGTTGCGGCAAGTCGACGATTTTGCGACTGCTGTTCCGATTCTATGACCCCCAGTCAGGACACATTCTCGTTGATGGTCAGGATATCCGTGATGTGACTCTTGAGAGTCTTCGGAAATCGATTGGCGTTGTCCCGCAGGATACCCCCCTTTTCAATGACACGATCGAGCACAACATCCGGTACGGTCGACTGGACGCCTCTGATGAGGAGGTGCGCCAGGCGGCCAGGAAGGCGCACATCCACGAACTGATTGGGAGGTTGCCGGAAGGATACAAGACCCCGGTCGGTGAACGAGGCATGATGATCTCTGGAGGCGAGAAGCAACGGCTGGCTGTTTCCCGGCTCATCTTGAAAGATCCCCCGTTGCTGTTCTTTGACGAAGCGGTTGGTTCCCCTATTTTCAGGGCTCATGCAAAAGCGATTTCGCTGACATATTCTTCTAGACATCCGCCCTTGACACGTACACGGAGCAGGCGCTTCTGCAGAACATCAACGAGATCCTGAAAGAGAAGGCTCGTACGAGCGTGTTCATCGCACACCGACTCCGCACGATCTACGACAGTGACCAGATCCTGGTGCTCAAAGATGGACATGTCGCTGAGATCGGCACGCACCGAGAACTGCTCGACCGGGAAGGTATCTACGCGGAACTGTGGCATGGTAAGTGAAGTCCTTTGCTTCCGTATTGTTCATTGTCTCCTCAATCGATCCATGAGTTTTAATGCTGACGGGTGGATCTCATCGTGTATAGCCCAAGAAGTTTCCCTTGCGCAGGATGCGGATCTGGAACAAAGTGACGAACTGGAGAGGGGAGAAGAGACCACATCGACCCCGAGCGAACCTAACCAGAAGAAGCCGTAGCTGATCTCAATCCTGTGAGGCGCCGATGGACGGCGCACTATCGAGTGTGGAATTGGAATAATGGATCCTGCTCCCGAGAAGCCGGGACTGCCACAGTTGACCTTGACAAAAAGGGGACAGAGCTTTGCGTGTCTCTTGCCTCATGTATGATGTGTGTTTCTCCAGCACAGACCTGATCGGCGAGCGGTTGTCCTGGTCACGACCGACGCACGTTCCTAGGCTGTAATCTGTGCTCGAGAACGATTTGGGAAGTTATGACAAGTCAACAATTTATCATCTCACTGTACTTAGAACTGTCATCATCGATCTGCATAGACATGGAGGACTGTCCATTATAGCTTATCGGTAACCCCTCTTCTCTTCAGGCTCATCTGAAACCGCCATGGAACCGTAGGTTATGCTGCCAAGCTCCAGTGCCCACTCTTTGAGGTCAAGCACGCGAACGGGCTGAGAATTGAGTTGGAACAGTCGATGCAGCCACGAGGTTGACGAGTGACGAGTCATTGCTAGCGGGGATTGCTGGCGCGGGAGGAATTTTCCCAAAGTCACGGTGACTCGTGGTTATACGGGTTTATGATTGGGTGACTAAGTACCAGGTACACGCCGAACGAGCCCCTGGGCGGCCGGTGCCGTCTTCGGGGCGTCTTACGGCCTTCTAGTAAAGAGGAACCCCTGAAAGTCCAGTTAAAAAACGGTTAAAGGTCCGCACAGACACGAACGTTCCTGATGGCAGCTTCAGTCCGTCTCTTCTAGCGTGCTGTTCTCTGGTTCCCCACATGAGCCGTTCGTTCACATTTGGTCATTTGCCCCCTGGATGTCAGTCGTTCTTTTTGCTTGAACGTTTCGAAAGGCTGGTCTGCATCTATCTAATCTGGTGGACGGCAGAAGTGCTGGTCGTCTCACCATTGTCATTCTTTTTTTGTTTTTTCATCTCATCTTCATCACTCGTTTGCGATCTCAATCCCATAGCTGGATCCATTCCTTCATTCCAGACCTTCGATTGGAATACGACAGACCACGCGATCTTATCCCAGTTCATCGATAAGATTGTCCGGCCATCCACCGGCTTCCTGCACCCTGGTCCTGTTTGGTTTTCGAGGCGTTGTGGTACGTTCCCCCAGCCGCCTCATTCACTCCCCCAGATCGACCTCGACCCTTGATTATCCTCAACAGAACCTCCCTGAAAATGCTATAAGCTTTCGTGAAAGCCCCCTCCCTGACATCTGCATCGTCTCTGTCCCTGTCAGGTGTAGTTCGCACGAGGGGATCAACCACTGACAACCCAGCAGAGACGACAAACCGCTTCCGCAGATTCCGATAGTCGATCTCCCGCCACCGCCAGTGATTGGACAGCCAAACACTTCTCAGCAACGGTGACCAACTGCAGACATTCAAACATACAGTCGGAGGCTGGAAGACCAGCGTCCCGGAATCCAGCAGAACCACGGCCCGGAAAGGGACGGCAATCAAAAAAGCTTCATATTACTCGGGAGCCGCAGAGCGGTAATCCTGTCTTACAATTCTCTCCTGTGTACGAGGTGTACGGATCCTTCTATAAACCACGGACTTCCTGGGCGAAGTCGTCGGGCTTGCTAGGTCGAGCAATCGAGAACGTTTAACGGCGACACATTAAGATTGGTGCGGGATTTTCGGGTTAGAGCTGGGTGTACATCGTATATCAGACAGACACAATGGGGTTCATCGAGAAGCTACAGTCAAGTAAGCAATCCGCTCTGTAGAGTGCAGTTGCAGATCGATTTCCGTTTGCCTTGTCGACCTCTTCGAACGCTCTCCTACAACAGTTACCGTTTCGCTTGTCTTCTTGTACCGGCTTTATGGGACCAGGTTCCATGGGACATTGCTAATGCTTGGCCCCTTAGAAATCGAACTCTACCGCCTCGAGCAGCGATACACCCGCCGCAAGCACCGGAGTACCTTCCACGCGGGCGTGCAGTACGTGGACGGTGAATACGTCTACACAAACGGTGGTGGTTCTCCCACATCCTCAGGAACCGTCTCCAAGAACTCCACCGGCAGCTACTGGCGACCACCTGGCTTCAGTGGTAGCAGCGTGGATTCCCGATACCGGTAATGACGCACAAACAAAGAGAATGACACTCCTCATTTGATTTTCAACGCCCCTCTTAACGTTTTTCGAGCGGTGATTTAACGACTGCGAATCTGTTGGTTTTATTCCTCGTCTCCCGGCAAGAGCCGGTTCAGAACGATAGATGGAAAAGATTGCAAACAAGAGCCAATCTAGAGTCCATATGAACCTTGGAGTCAGATCATTTTTTGAAAATATCCCTTTGTTGTCATTTCGGCCCTGCAGGTTGCTGTGCTTTTCTCGGCGTGGTGGGGAGTTTCTTTTTATCCTCGATCTTTTCGACTTGGCTTCGGTGTCTATTTTTCGTCTGTATGTCTTTTGTGTAATCCTTTTTACCATTTACACCTGTATATGCTTCTCTTTTCTACGTGCCATGTCTCCACCTTGAGCATTGACCCGCGACAGTTCTACATCATGGCGTCATCACCTGCACAGACAAACACATCCCCTTCTGTCTTGAGATACACCTTTGCAATATAGGGATAGGCGTTTCTAGGCGTCCTGGTAACAAGAACCAGGTTTCAGTTTCCAGCATTCCGTTTCCCGTCTAGACAGTAATCATACGAAGTAGCACTACAACCTAATATCCTAGAAATCTCGAAATGTCACCCGTGAGTAAATTACAAGGCACGATCTTCTCCATGTGGAGAAAAGCCCCGGTGCCAGTGTGCCCATAGTAATTCCGTTTCAGGATAAGACTACCGAACCTAATCACTATAGAACCTATAACCGAATAGACTATCGAACCTAAATTTACCATGATGAACTCTATCAGGGACCATCCTTGATCACCTGCCGAGCTTCTCTCTACGGCCGAGTCGAGTACAATATCATAACATAACATAATTAATTATTACCCCAGTTCGTTTTCTCTAGTATATAGATCTGGCTTCAAGTATGTATAATTTGTTTCTATCTCTGTTACTATTACTATTACTATTATTGTTATGCGAAAATAATTATTCTACAAGCACTCAGGCCGCGCAAAAGGCGTATCTAAAGTCCTTGCTGATAATACTGATAAATAAGTTAGCCATTTATAAATTATTAATATATTATAATATATTAATTATTTCATGTCCTGGTCACAGGTAGTGGATAAATTTGGACAAAAGTTCCCCCGCAGAACCGGTATTCTGGGAGCACAAAGGTCCATTCTCACAATGCTAGTTTTATCCGAATCTTATATTATGGTCATCCATTTTGTGACATACAACCTTGCAAGATATTTGACTCGTAAGAATTATACTCCAACTCCAAAAACTGTCACAGCCTGTCTTGATCAATATTTGTATGCCATAGTATAACCCTCTGTGCAAGTGCACCGCCCGCTGCTACTTTAACTCTCTATCGCTTGACGATATGCAATCACGCGTGGTCCTTCCCCAAGGATAGAGTTCATCCGTATTTTTGCGCAGCTCGCAAAAAAAAATTCTTGTACCAGGCATTATCCCGGTACGTGGCAATCCTCCTGAAGCAATTAGTATTAGGTGGGGAAGGGTTAGCTAAAAGGAGAACACACATTTTGTCATCAACGCGATGGATACGGTATACTTCATGGGGGAGATCATTATTGACTGTTCCAGAGAAACGGTCTGTTTCAATATCGATAATAATATGGATTTTGGGATCTCTTTGAGGTATATGGGGATTCGGCGGTTGCATATGGACAAAATGACGGTTGGATTCAAGTTCTTGGGCTGAGCGACCGTTATTTTCAAGGTATAACCGAACCGCTTCATAGGGATCGTTCCAATTAATGTCGGCTTCTCGCAGACGTAGAATCACTCGCTTTGCCTGATCCATTTTGGGTTGGAGGTAAAGAGGTCGGGCGGTCCTCTGGTTTTATGTTCTCCAGGTTAATGCGTCTTGGCGGGAGAATCAGTTAGGCCATGATTTAGCCAAGGGAGAGACTATATTAATGGGAATTAACATCTCAATTTTGGAGATTGCTATCCGTGACTCAGCTCAACCCACACCCTTCCAGGTGTGGGTGAGCCCCAGCAACTCGTCAAATATCAGCAACTCATTAAATTTTGAAGCTATTCAACTATTCTTGTCATGATCCATGAGTATCTATATAAAAAAGCTCACCATTCTGTTTTGCTGCTCTTGCTGCTTCAATTGATGCCTCATTTTCCAATATAGGGACTGATTTGCTGTATACCTTTTCATGTTGTTTCTGTAACTTCCACTTTTCAGCTTCATTCTCTTTAGCTTTTCTAGCTGCAATTGATTGATTTGCATCATGTACTGTCAATATACCACTCTGGCTTAATGATTTGACCTGTTGTTTAGTATATTGACAATGGACAGGTGCTTGTGCAGTCTGGATTTGCTTGATTGTATCATTTGTCATAACTAGATGTTCAGTTATAACTTGATGATGTTCAAAGACTCATTGTAAATTCCACTGGAGCTTTGGTGTGAGAAGCTCTAAATGCTTTAGCAATTTGCTTTGATTCTTCTGAAGAGCTTTAATTGATTTTGGTGGAGAAGCTTCAACACTAGATGATGATATATTTGATAGCTGAGAGAACAGAGTTCTTTCACTTTTCTTCATGTAAAGATCTGAAGGTTTTATCATTTGACTAGCAAGCTTATTGGTGATCTTAGTACCATTAGCTGAATATATACCATGGTCTTGAAAGAAATTGTAAATGATCCAACTGTTAAAAGCTTTGTCTTGTACAGAGCCAATTATTTATAAGAACTTTGATTTTCTCATTGATTGACTAGCTCAGTAAAATAACTATTACAGACCAACCATGGAGGGGCACAACTGTGACACTTTGATAAGGTGAGACTTTACAACACAGCACTGGAGCAAGGCAGACAAGTCACATGATGTGGTATATGAGAAGATATACTGACCAAGGAATGATATACTGCATAGTATGTAATATATGGTATATGAGAAAGATATGCAACATACCAGAGAATATACTAGATAATATATAGAGGACTAAATATATAAAAAGATTTATTCTCACTCAGCAGATGTATTTAGTTTTTTGCACTTAATATATCATATCATTTTATCTACTATCTACTACAAATCAGTAAGAACAATACTGAAAGAATTATGATTTAATCAGATTTTACTTCTAACTTAGCTATCATTATTTAGTTGAAGACTCACTGAGTTATATAACATATAAAGCTTTATCTGAAGAACTGTGGTAAGCAGACTATATTAACTATCTACAGAAGATCTAAACAAATTTAGATTATTAAGAAAAAAACTAGATTAATGTTTTGTTAAGCCTTCTCTAACCAATAGTATAATAGAATAGTTAGAAAAAATTCTGAGGTGATAACACATTAAGTGCCTTTGACTCTGTTACTGAAGGCTTAAGTATTCAAAACTCAAATATGTTGAGTAACAGTTAAGCAACACATGTTAAATAAATAACAATAATTAACAATGCAAATTGAACTTCTACAACTCAAGAACTTATAGAAATAATCAAACAGCTACAAGAGACTATCATAACCATGCAAACTGCAGGAGAAGAATTTCAATATGAAGTTAAGCCACTGAAATCTGAGAACTATTATAGTGAATGAGACAAGCTGCAAGCATTCATCACTCAGTTGAATTTATACTTTCAGATGATGAATATCACTAACAACAATAATAAAATACTTTTAACAATATTTTACATAAGAGAATCAGTGTTTAAGTGAATTAACCCAATGGTGATGAACAAGAATTTGAACTTAAAAAATGATTAAGATGAGATCATTAAATAAATTTACTAAAGCTATATGAGCTTTTAGATTGAATTGAACAAAGCATTCAGTATTATAGACAAGACTAAAACAATAAAGCAGAAGCTTAAACATCTATATTAAATTTGATTAGCCACAAAATATGCAATGCAGTTCAGACAAATTATGTCTCATTTAAAATGAGAATTATCAGCACAAATAGCAGTTTACAAGTAAAAACTTAAGAAAGAAGTGCAAGACAAAATAGCATAAGTTGACAAACTAAAAGACATTAACAACTTAATTAAGTTATTAATTAGAATCAATAACAAAATATTCAAACAAAAGCAAGCATGGAAATATGTGAAGCAATGAAAAAATACTGAATATAAAGAAATAGACTAGTATGAAGCAAATAAAAAACAATCAATTAAGAAAAAGAATCTCTATAAACCAAAGCCAATAAAGCTAGATACTACAGCATCATAATGAAATGACAAAGTCAGTCAGAACTCAGAATGAAAAAAATTTAAATATTTCAACTGCAATCAAGAAGAACATTATACAAAAAACTGCAAGAAATTAAAGAAACTAAGACAAGAGTTAAAAGTGACAAATGAAAAAATGCCAAAAATCAACTATGATGAAGTTTCTGAAAGTTAGAGATGAATGCAATATAAAGAAATAACTTAAGATGACAGTGATGAAAATAAAGTGTCTTTAGAAACTAAACAGGCCAAACAAGCATTCAGATTGCTAAAGATTGTACAAGTACAGAACAAAATCAACAAGCATTTACAAAAGACTTAGAAGACATTTAAAATAATAAAGCAACTTATAAAACAATGAATGACACTATTAAACAATGAAATTGAGAAAGCAGTTATGGCAGTTCCAAGAAAGAACTTAACTGAACTAGAACTAGAAAAATGACATAAAGCCAACAAATCATCTGAGAAGCCAAAAGGCAATAAGTAATCACTTAGAACCAATAGAAAATTAGACAATAAGGCAACTGAGACTAAGATACAAGTGACAAATCTTACTTTGTTAAACTCAAAAGAAAAGTGCAGCTGTAAGCAAAAAGCTCAGCAGACTGAGACTTAGAGAAATTCCTCACAAAGAGAAACATTAGCTTACTGTAATAAGTTAAAGTGTACATGCATAAAGTATCAAAAATACTTATGACATCAGACTATGCATTGAATAGCATATTATGAGAATTACTGTTTAATGCACTACAGCTTAAAGATCAACAATGCATATTTTTTACAAAAAAACCAAACTAGAAGACAACAACAAAAACAACAACATTAGATGGTAGCAACAGCTAAAGACTAACATATCAAGATATAGACTAAAATTATAAGCCAGCCAGCTAAAGTGCTAGTTAACTTAGAAGCCACAGAAAACTTTATAAATTTAGAATTTATGAAGAAGTTACAAATTCTAGAAAAAGCTAAACAACAGCTAGTATTGATTGCAGAACTTAATAAAAAAAATTTAAAATAGCTCTTAACCACAAAAACAAAACTGATATTAATCTCAGTTTAAAACCATTTAAAGTTATTTAACTTTAATGTGACTAAAGTTGAAGAGTACAATGTGGTACTTGAAGTATCATGGCTGAGACAACACAATTCAGAGATTAATTGAACACACAATGAAATATAATTTACAAAATGTACATGCAAAATAAGGCCAAAATAAACTCACTTTTAGGCCTCTGAGAGTTGAGTAAATGAGATAAAGTTAGCCACAAAAAAAACTGAGTTAAGAGAAACAACTAGTAGCTTTAGATTGAAGAGACAAGAAAATTTTAAGAAACCTACAGAAAGCAAGTTGACAAATAAAGCTATGCAAAAAAACATGCAAACTTAAAAGAAACAGTATAGTCAGACATTATATAATATCATAATAAGCAAAAAAGAAGCACAAAAAGTAACAAAACTGACAATTTTAAAGAAGTATAAGCAATTCCAAAATCTCTTTGATTTTAGCATCAATAAAGAATTGCCAGACTATAAATTATTTGACTATGAGATATTTTTAATAAAAGAAAAGCTATTGACATGCAAACTGATTTACTAGTTATTAAAAAAAGAATCAGAGATATTGAAAGCATATATTAAAAAGAACTTAAGAAAAAGTTATATGCAATTATCAACATCATCAGCAAAATATTTAATTTTGTTTGTATCAAAGAAAGATGAAAGTCTACAACTATATGTGAACTACAGACAACTAAACATAATCACAATAAAAGACAGACACTTATTACTATTAATCATAAAAATACAAAATGCAATACAAAAAGCAAAATGGTTTATAAAATTTAACATTGCAAATGCATACAACAAACTACAAATTAAGCCAGAAGAGAAATGAAAAACAGCATTCAGAATCAAGTTTGAACATTACAAGTATAAAGTTATATTTTTTGGACTCACAAACACATCAGTGACATTTTAGTGATTCATTAACTCAGTATTAAATAAATATCTATTTGACTTCATTGTTGCATACTTGAATGATATTTTAGTATTTTTCAAGAATTTCAAAAATCATGTCAAGCACATCAGAACAATACTGCAGAAACTACAATTAGCAAAGCTACAACTTAAACTCAAGAAGTGTAAATTTCATGTTCAGAAAATAAATTTTTTAAAACACCAAATTACTCAGAAAGAGATATAAACAAATTAATTAAAAATTCAGGCAATTAGAGATTGGCCAGTATCAACAAATCTACAAGAATTACAAACATTTATTGAAATGATAAACTACTACAGATAATACATTAAATAATATGCAAATATCATAAGACTATTATTCAATCTCTTGAAAAAAAAGAAAAAGTTTTAATGAACAAAAACATAACAGAAAGCATTTAAAGAAATTAAAATGAGAATGATAACAGTATCAGTGATCAGACAGCACAATTCAGTGAAGAAAACAATTATTAAAATTAACACATCAAACTATACAATTGAAGCAGTTATGTCATAGTCAAATGACAATAAAAAGCTACACTTAATGGTGTATTACTCAAGAAAGATAATATTAGCACAACTTAATTATGAGATTTATGACAAAGAATTGTTGGCCATAGTAATAGCATTTTGACAGTGAAGAGTATATTTTAAAGAAGTTAAATACACAATTAAAGTAATTACAAATCACAAGAATTTTACTTACTTTACAACAACTAAAGTGTTAATATGAAGACAAGCAAAATGGGCAAAATGGGCAAAAATATTGGTAAACTACAACTTCACAATTGAACATTGCAGTAAAAAACAAAACAAGCAAGTAGATGTGCTTAGCAGACAATTAAATCACAAAGAAGAAGTTTTTAAACTAGAACCAGCACTATTAAGACTTTAGAAAAATAAAACAATGACATACAACAATTAGACAGCAACATTAGCAGTAATGATAACAATTAAAAGTCAAGACAACAAACTAATGCAAATTATTCAATAAGAGATTACAAAGAATGAAAACCTCAGATTGATAAAAGAAAAAACCAACAAGATTACAGAAAAAAATAAATTAATTTATTATCACAGATTGATATATATATTATTTACAGCAAGAAATGAGATAATTAAAAAACATCATGAACTGCTAACCAGAGAACATTTTGAATTGAAAAAAACAGAAAAATTAATATTAAAAAACTTCTATTTCCTAAATATGCAATGAATAATATATTAATATCTAAAGAAATGTGACACTTGTCAAAGAAATAAGGCAACAAGACATTTATCATACAGAGAATTACAATCACTTGCAGTACTCATTCACTTATGAGAATGAATCACTATGAACTTTATTATGCAACTATCAGAATCAAGAATGAACAGAATTACATATAACATTATTCTCACAGTAATGAACAGATTAATGAAATATACATATGCAATATCAACAAGAATAGATATAACAGCTATTGACACAGTATATTTACTATTTTGATATGTGTTTAGTGAACACAGCACACTGAAAAGAATTACAACAAACAGAGATTCATAGTTTATATTAAAATTATGAAAAACATTAATAAATATAACTAACATTGAGCATAAACTCAGCATAGTTTATCATTTATAGACAAATAAACAAACTGAAAGAATGAACTAAATAATTAAGCAATACTTACAAAATTATATAAACTACAACTAGAGCAATTGAGTTAAACTGTTACTTATAGCACAATTTATATACAACAACTTAATTAATGCAACAATCAAAGAGACACTGTTTTATATTAATTTTAAATATAATTCTGAATTTGGCAGTGAACTAAGAGAAACCAGAGAAATTAACCACAAAGCAAAAAAAAAGTGACACAACTACAAACATTGCATGAACAATTATAAAAAGATATTGAATTTGTAAATCTTAGAATGGCAGTCTACTATGATAAAACTTATTAGAAAAGATCTAACTTAAAAAGAAAGAAGAAAATATATCTAATATGCAGAAATATTAAAACAAAACAATCAAGCAGCAAACTTAACAGCAAGAAAATTGAACTATTCATTATTGAAGAAAAAATCAAACTAGTGAACTACAAATTAAAACTATCAGACAGCATAAAAATACACTTAATCTTTCATATCTCATTATTGAAACTAGCACCACAGAACACTCAGACACAAAATGAAAAAATTGAAACCACAGAAAAAGAATACAAAGTTAAGAAAATTCTAGATAAACAAAAAGTTAATGAACAAACACAATATCTAGTAAGGTGAAAGAAATATAATATCTTAAAAAACACTTGAGAATCTATCAAAAACTTAATAAATTGCTAACATTTAATGAAAAAATATCAAGACTGGTGAAAATTCAGAAACTAGAATTTAAATCACAAAGAAGTTAACTTGTTAACAGATCACTAAGAGTAGCTGATAACTTTTAACACTGACAATTGCTTTCATTGATAGAATGATTAAGTTCAGTAATATTCTCAGCTAATAAAGAATTCTCTTTATTCAACTTATTTATGACCACAGTGTCATAATTCAACATTTTTAAACCATGCTTTTTTAGAAACTTTTATTGTTTACAAAGCTAAAAATAATGAGCCAAAGCCACTAATAGCTGAGATTGAAGACACTTAAGTTCTGTGTCTGTGATATAAATATTTGACTTAATTCTATTCTGAAAACAATGCAGTTCATTTTACTCATGATTACTATGAAATTGTTTTTCACATTTGTGATCACAATGAGTGCATGCAGCACAGTTTCTATTTTTCAAGTCCATAATGCAAGAAGTATCATAATTAAGGCACTAGTTGCAAGCCACAAAAGCAAAATAACTAAACTGTTAAATTAAGTTAGCCTGGTGACAATGCTTTTAATAACAATCACAATGAGAAGGCATGATGAAAGAAAGAAAAATATCACTTACAATAAAGAGTTAAAGTTATGATGATAACATAAACAAGCACTCTATTTATATTATGTCTTTAGAAATGAAGACCTTAAAGAGAGAAAGTGATGTTATGAACCAACTATAGAGAAGCACAACTATGACACTCTAATAAAATAAGACTTTATAGCATAGCACTGAAGCAAGACAGACAAGTCACATAATGTAATATACAAGAAGATATACTAACCAAGAAATGGTATACTGCATAGTATGTGATATATGGTATACAAGAAAGATATGCAACATACTAAAGAGTCTAAAGAGTATACCAGATGGTATATAAAAAACTAAATATATAAGAGGATTTATTTTCACTCAGCAGATGTATTTAGTTCTTTGCACTCAATATATCATATTATTTTATTTACTATTTACTACAGGTTAATAAAAATAATACTAAAAGAATTACAATCTAACCAGACTCTACTTCTAACTTAGCTATTGTTATTCAGTTGAAAACTTACTAAGTTATATAATATACAAAGCCTTATCTGAAAAACTGTGATAAGCAGGCCATATTGACTGCTTACAAAAGATCTAGACAGATTTAAATCATTGAGAAAGAACTAGATTAATGTTCTATTGAGTCTTTCTTAACCAATAGTATGATAGAATAGCTAGAAAGAATTCTGAGGTGGTAACAACAACTCATTGTTTATTCTCTGCCAGTGTTGCTTGTAATTTAAATATGGCTTGCCATCTAATGGCTGGCAGAGATGAGTTGTATGAGCTAAAAAGCTGAAAGCAATAATATTATTGTCTTTGCATGCTTGAAGGAACTCATAGATAAGATGAAATTTATAACTGTTAAATATAAGAATCTAGTGTTTTTTTCTTCTTGTATGAAAGTTTGTCACTGCAATAAAATGATAAAGCCATTTTAATGCCAATTTATCATTGACTTAGCCAGTTGGAGATGTTGCTGTAATTGTATTTGAAGGTAATCTGTTGCTGTTGTGAAACCATTTCTTCATGAAAACACCATTGCTTTTAAAGATAAAAAAAGAATTTATTTATCAGCCATCAGCAGAGATGCATTCAATTGCAGTGATATTTTCATTTTTTTCACTTTCAGCAAGGTCTAAATAGTTTTTAGAACCAATTACATTTCATGATTGACCCTCACCAGAATGAAATCTACATTCATCAAAGTTGTAGACTAGCTGTGGAGATGTATTCTTTTTGACCACATTTGCAAGCTGATCATATCAATAAACTAGGTATTCTGCATCCTTGGCTTGAATATGCTTTGATTTCTTTATCTTTTGCTTCACTGGACCTAATTTTAGATTCTCTGGTAGTTGTTTTTTAAAGTGATATACTCAGTTCTTGCCAACATGTTGGTCAGGCTTGCTTGCACAAGCAAGTGCCTAATTTGCCCATGCTTTTACCATTTTAAAAGTCACTGGCATATATACATTGTGCATATGAGTGATCCACTGTATCAAAGCTTGCTCTTGATAATCTTCAAGAGCTTTATTATGTGCTGGTCTGCCTATAGAGGCTTGGTGAATGTTCTTGATGTGATTGAATAATATTTTATAAGAAACTCCATATTCACACACAAACTTTGTGATATTTGGTTTTTTTTGTGCCTGAACTGCTTTGCATACTTCCAGAACATGGGATTTGTCAGTTCTGGCATATTTAGGCATGGTGGGTGAGTTAAAAAGCTTCAATATTGATGATATATTCAAAATTTGATGAGTTGCTGATAATTGATGAGTTGCTGGGGCTCACCCACACTGCGGAGCGGTGTGGGTTCGAGCTTAGTCACGGATATAAACGGTTGTGAAAGCACGAGATCATTGAATTTAATTGTTCGTGAGAGATAAGGCTGAAACAGTGGAGATGAATACTATTGGTGGGCCTCGAGTGAGAGCCCGCTGGTCACGTGACTGAATCCCCGCCCAGCCGCGCCTGCCTAATCGGCGATTTCTACCCTACTTTTCCCCTTCTAGATGGGCTCAACTGTTAATGCCTTATCCATTTCACTTCCATCCATCCATTCTTATCCATCTCAGTTCCATCCATCCATTCTTATCCATTTCAGTTCCATCCACGACTTATCCATCTCATCTATTCTTATCCATCTCAGTTCCATCTGTCACAACTCAACCTCTAGGGAGCATTCTAGAGCTAAACCGCTAGGAGCAAAAGACTAGGATTCGAGGTCAGCGACCTAGAACTGCTCTCACTTTATATAGTAGTTTTATATATAGTAGGTATGCCAGCACCGTCACACCATCCATTCTTATCCATTTCAGTTCCATCCATCCACACATTATCCATTTCAGTCCCATCCATTCACACCTGCTCAAAGCTCTGCCATGACGGACCGGGCGATTATCGAAAGCAATCCTATAGGGAAAGGGCTCGATACCTTCCGTACTTCGTTCAGTTTACGATGTCAAGATAGAAGCATTCCCTGCACCGGAGACGCGCTTGATCAACTTGATGAGGAGGGTAGGGGAGGCTGTCTTTATCTCGAAGCGTCCGGTCTAATTCTCGTACAGATATCCGAGATCTTGCTCTCGATCTACTGTCCGCTCTGCGGAATCTCCCTGCTGTTCGCCTTCTACGTTCGAAGACAAACCGCACCGAGCTCCGTAGTGATCTTTTAAAACTTAATTCCGCCCTCAGCTTGGACGATTTTGACCTCAACCGAATCAAACCACTACTGAAGACAGTTTTTGCCAACCAACCCGACAGTGAGATCTGGGACCAAGTCTACAGCGCAGTCACTGAATCTACACCCCCTCCACGACCACTAGCCTCATCGCTACAACAGACGCCGTGGGTCCGCAATACAAGCAGCTTCGCAAATTCGTCGGAACATCGAAAGTACATAGATGATGTGCTTAAGGAGGAGCTTGGGCTTTTGTATGTCGGGCTCCGCAATTTCCAAGAGACATACTTCGGAGGTGTGGCCGATCTTGGGACGGCATCTGAGTCATTCTTCAGACAGTGCATAGACGGCACGATCCACTCTTTGATGATGATGGCTGGAGGGGATGGCCAGAAGACTCAAACCAGGATGATGTGCTCGGATGGTTTGCGGAATTTTCCGAAAGGCTGGCGACTTTTGCCGAGACCTATAAGTCTACCCCCACTCATCGACGAAGACCACTGGCGAAACCGAACGTGCCAATCGATGGCTCCGTAGCAAAACGCAAGATGGATGTTGGCTTTGTCAATGATCCTGAAGCGAGAAAAGATTCGAGATGCCACTGGTCTCAGATACTCATTCCAGGAGAGCTTAAGAGCAATCAGTCTGCCGACAAAGCGTCGGAAGTATGGCTTGACCTGGGAAGATATGTCAGAGAAGTCCTTGCTGCTCAAGACACTCGTCGCTTCATTCTGGGCTTCACAATCTGCGGATCCTCCATGAGACTATGGGTGTTTGACCGACTCGGGGGGATTGCATCCGACCAGTTCGACATCAACAAAAATGGCCTACGGTTTGTATCTACAATCCTCGGGTTTCTGTGGATGAGTGAGGAGCAGCTTGGGTTCGATCCTACCATCATTACATCAGACAGTGAGCGGTACATAGACATTGACCGCCATGGCACTCAAGAGCGCCTTATCATTGACGAAGTGATGAGACGTGCAAGTTGTGTTGCCGGCCGAGCAACGACCTGCTGGAGAGCTCATCGCGATGGAGACACTGAAACGCCGCTTGTCGTCAAGGATTCGTGGCAGTACACGGAACATGAGGAAGAAGGGGAGTTGCTTCGAAAGGCGACCAACAAAGGCGTGGTCAATGTGGCTCGATACTATTTTCACGAGACTGTTCGAGTATCTGGTGCGGATGACGATATCCAAGACAATGTGCGGAAGGGTTTGGATATCGCAACTGCGGAGAACTACCGGGCCGGCCGCTCGGCAATGTCACAGAGCACATGTAAATTTAGTACTTCCCGAAAAAGCGGCTTGAAGCGATCGTCGAGTCAGACCGGTGCTTCTCTGCCGCCGACCAAGCGACGCTCTTCCTCTCAAGCAAAGGCCGCCAGCAGCCCAGTGCCGAACCGAGTACACCGGCGCGTCGTGCTTCGTGATTATGGAAAGCCGATTTACAAGGCTAGCTCTCGAGCAGCATTGGTTCGTGCGTTGGAGGGTTGCATTGAAGGACATGAGTCTTTGTATGGAGCCGGCTTCCTCCACAGGGACATCTCAGTCAACAACCTCATGATTAACGAGGACAAGAACAATCCTTCTTGGCCCTCATTTTTGATTGATCTAGACCTCGCTATGGAGGAGCAGCGAGAAGGCGCTTCGGGAGCAAAAGGAAAAACTGGTACCAGAGCCTTCATGGCGATTGGTGCGCTTTTAGGCGAGCAGCACTCTTTCATGCACGATCTCGAATCATTCTTCTGGGTGCTGTTCTGGATATGTGTTCACTACGAAGGACCAGGCCAGGGGAGAATTGTCACTAGGTTTGACAGGTGGAATTATGCCGATACAGAGGAGCTGGCAATCTTAAAAAGAGGGGTCATTTGTGATGAGGGGGATTTCCTCAAGATTGCAAGGGAGAATTTCACAGTGTACTACCAGTCTTTGGCCCCATGGGCTAACAGACTGAGAAAAAAGGTATTCCCGAATAACGAGAGGTGGAGGAAAGTGAATATTGAGTTGTATTCTTCGATGAAGGAAATCCTTCATGAAGCACAGGAGGATCCGCAGGTGCTAGCAGAGAGGTAATATCGGATCTTGGAGTGTCGCAACACGGGGTAACTA
Source organism: Paecilomyces fulvus (assembly GCA_029606305.1). Taxonomy (NCBI): domain Eukaryota; kingdom Fungi; phylum Ascomycota; class Eurotiomycetes; order Eurotiales; family Thermoascaceae; genus Paecilomyces; species Paecilomyces fulvus. The sequence continues at coordinate 524,185 of JAPVCG010000031.1, forward strand.
GATAGGTAGTTAATTATAACTAGTAGTTAATTATGACTAGATCAGAGTATCAAGAGTCATGATGTGTTCTGCCTGAGGATATGATCATGAGTTCATCAGCGCTGTATCTAGCGGTGAAGCTTGCAGTCAATCAAAAGAAGTGTATACAGAAATTGGAATTAACTAGTTAAACATCTATCTATTTAGAGAGAACCAAATCCGCTGGTCGTTCCGTCGGAACGTTAACTACCCCCCTCGCCTCTTTCGTTTTCCATTGAATAGTTTGCAGAAGCGCATATATGACCTGTAATGTTGGTGTCGGGACGCCTAATCGCTGCGCTTCGCGGACTGGTTCGCCGACGATGTTTTCGAATTCGGTGTAGTTGCCCTGTATCCGTTCGTAAGTACCTAGTTAACTATGTGGATGGTAATAATATAGTTAAAAAGCAACATACCTTCTCTACATCCTGCAACATACTCGGCTTAAAGAACGACCACGGATCAACATCGACCATTGTCTCTACGATCTCTTCTTCCTTCGGGAGCGCATACCCCGCCGCTCTGGCCGTCGCTACGATCTCCCACATCGCCGGTCGGATGAGTTGACGGAGCGGCTCGCCTGCGAACCGCATCCGCGTCGTGTCTAGCCCTGTGATTGCGCAGATGGGGTTGTAGCTTGCATTGTAGACGAGTTTGCGCCAGCGGACTAGACCCACGTTCATGGTGAGGTCGCAGATCACTTTTCCGGAGGCGGAGTAGATGTCGACGAAGCGAGTGGCGGATGCGTGATCGTTGGGGTCGGGGTCTGGAGGAGATGAAGTAGAAGAAGAAGGGGTACGAGGAAATGCCCCGACCACCATACGGTCTCGATCGTCGTGGAGGACTTTTCCCGGTGCGGTCTCGGTTGCGCCGATGAGGGAGACGCCTGAGAGGATGGGGGTTTCTGGAAATGCGGCGAAGAAGGGTTTTTCGATATTCAGACCGTTCTGGAGAAGCATGATGCTCGTATGTCCGGGTGTGACGGCCGGTGCGATCAGTGATGGCAATGATGGTGGGATATCGGGTATGTTTTTGGTCGTGACGATGATGAAGTCGTATGGTTTGGTATCCTTTTCTACTTTGATGTCGGGAATTGTGGTTCGAACTGGATTTTGATGGTTAGCTCTGCATTCTCATATATAATAGATATCTTTTAAAGCAAAGACACGAAAGACATATCCATCCAGAGTAAGAAGAGACAACCTGGACAAAAAAAGATACATACTCTCCGTTGGTCTCCATCCTTCTACCTTTCCATGATCAATCGAGTCAATGCTGAATCCATTATTCTGAACCGCCGCGAAATTCGACCGCAACACCGCAGTCACTGTTGCTTTGCCTCCGACTTCGAGGTTGTATGCGGCCATCGTGCCCACTCCGCCGCAGCCGACGAGAAGGCAACGAGCTTTGGAGTCGGTCATTGTATTTTGTTTTTTCTTTCTCTTCCTGCGTTGTTTCGTTCCTGTATTTCCTCGCGGTTATAGTCTTTATCTGCACTTATCCACGCAATCTCTCTTAGCTAGTTTCTGAAACCTTTCCAAGCTGACTGGAAGAGGAAAATGACGAGTAAGAAATCAGAAAGGTACAAATGAGAGAATTGTAACCCAATTGACCTTGTCTATGTGTTAAGCGTCAGAAACCAACAGCGAGATGCACGGTTCCTCACACGATAGGGGACGGAAGTAATAGCTGACGAAGAACCAGAGGAAAATATCAATAGAATAAATACTGATACGCCCCGCAGTCATCCATAGCGGGGACTGATAAGGATCAGTGGAGGCTCTCGACCATGATCACCATTGACTTCTCAGATGAGTCAATAGTGGTTGAGATGGAGTTACATTCGATTTACCCCGCTAGTCCAAGGGCGCCGAGAGGGGAATATTTACCCTTTTCGGGTGGGGGAGGCGACAGCTGCGTACAAGCAATGGTTTCGATTATTGTGCGGCGTCCTAAGGCTAAGTAGATAGCGGTAGTAGTTCAAAGGGCGATGTGGATAAGATATCAGGGTGCTCCGTTGTCGGACCTCCCGCTGGCAAGTTGGGTCGTGAAGAAATGCTTCTTCGGATTACCCGCGATCGAAACTTTATACATTGTGACCTATGATTTCTCCTGACAACATGCTAACTAATGAATGGGATATCATAGTTATAACGCCGTAAACGGATAGACAAGGAGTTGAAAGAGACTGTCGTGACGAAGTGTGCCTCTGTCGCGGACCAGCAGCCAATTGTCGACAAACCCCAACATAAAAGCATGTGTGAACTTCCAGGACGATGATAACTCAGAGTGCAAAGCAGGCAATATAAAGTCAGGTTCTTGGTGACAAGAAAGGCAGCGGAAACGAATATTGACAGAGAAGCAGCAAGGCAATGGAAGGAAAATGCCAGGTCACCATTCCGTATCCGGGTCGAGTACAGCTCGTCAGGTCATTTCACGTCATGAATCAAAGAAAGATCAAGATGCGAATATGGATAGAATAAGAAGCTGGATGGGCGGCAGCTTAAGTCCTTCAGCGCTTCGACTTCCTGGCCCCGATCCCAAGTCGTCCCAGGTGGGAAAGGCTGGTTCTGCTCCTATGGGCCGGCGCAGGAGCTGATGTTCCTTTATGACCCGTCACGCCGTCGGGAGAAATAACGCCTCGATTGTCAGACCCGGATATACCGAGCCCGCTGGTAACTCCCCCACGAGGGACTTCCGGGAGAATCTTTTCCTTGAAGTTGCCACGGCCATGTTCCGAAACGGCAGCAGCAGAAAGCGCAGCTGCTAGGGACGGGTTTTGGAAGTCCAGTTCGGTGCCGCCATGATCCATATGTCGCTGCGATATCCGGGAACGCCTGGCTTTCTCCTGGACATTTTTGAACTTGTCTAATAATTCGACCCAGCGGATGGCACTCTCCTCGCGGCCTTTAAGTCGACTTCCGGTTGGACGATCATAGGCCGTATTCACGGGACTATTGGACCTCCCAGGTACAACGTAAGCTTCCGTACTCCGTCGACGGTAATGGTTTCTCAAAGGATTATGGAAAGGGGATGGGGAAGAACTGGATGGGGCCTTATTCGCGGGGTTGACGTACGCTCGGGGTCCAGAATGAAGCAGTCCAATGTTGCTCACACTATTTAGGCGGTTCTTTAAAGCCGCGAAAGCCGAACTTTGCGGCAGTAGCATGAGAACTCCATAAAGACACTTGTATAGGTATGGATACTTTTCAGGCTCGAGAAGCTGAAGGCGTAGGTCTGTGACGTGAGTTTAGTTGGCTTTCCGGGAAGAAACACAAGGAAGGAGGTACTCACAGGTGAAAACTGGTGACTCCAGTAGCTGGACCAGTTTATCAATTTGGATTAGTATGTTGACAGTCATTTCGAGCTCAGCGCTAGAAAAGAGTTAGAACGCGTCGACGCGACTTGAGGCAGCTACTGACAAGACTTGAAGGAGGTTGTAGGCTTGCTCGTAGGCTTGCGCAAGCAGACATAGCGAGAATGTCGACACCGCGTTGTGACACCAGGACCGGAACAAAGCAACAAAAAACATCTGGCCCTCCTGTAGCCGGGGTTAGTTCTGACGATTAGGAAGGCATGTCCTTTGGAAAAGCATACCCTGGACTCTAAGTTCCTTAATCTTTTCCTAAGTTCTGAGAGCTCAGGAGCCGTGATGAGGTTGTTGTTCAAATTCTGAACCATGATACTGGCGAATTCGATGTCCTGAGACCGTTAGAAAAATGCTATCTACCGGAGGGAAACTAAAACATACCTCTTCCTTCTCAAGACAGTCGGCCAAAGTCCGGTATATACGCTCAGGGCTCAAGTTCATGCAAAGTTGCCGAATGATCAGATTGCCACGGTTCTCGAGAAGCTTCCTGTCCGTAGAGAAGAGCTGGAGGAGGTTCACCATGAACGATGTGAAGTACCCATCCTCGCTGTTTCTCGATATCTGAGAGAGGAGCTGTAGGTCCTTTGTGACTACTGCTTCCGCAGGATCGGACAATGTCTTGAGAAGAGCAGGAAACGTCCCATCGTTGAAGGCTACAACCTTTCGCGGTGCTTTGCGATGCAGCATGATGAGCCATGATAGAGCCGCTACTCTGGTGGCTTCATTCTCATTGAGGAATTGCAGAGTCAGGGAAGTCACGGCGGCAGCGTAATCGAGATCCGACGGGGGAACTGGAGTAGGTGAGGGACTGGTGTGCGGTGTCATTTCAGTTTTGGATTCTGTTCCGGATTCTTGGTTCTTTGTGTCGATGCTAACTGCGTCGGAAGATGGTCGTCCGCTTGGTGTGCCGGATCTCTTTTCACCATTGTCTTTCGAAACCGGAGGAGGCGCCTTGTAGCCTTGTCGGCCATTACCTTCAAGAGGGCCTTCACCAGGGAGAGAGAGAATGTATTCCATAAGAGATGTGTTGACCCTGTTTGCCGCCTGCCGCACCTGATCTGAGCCACTGGACATAGCAGGCAGAACCTGCGTTAAAAGTCTCGGCACAAACTGCAGGATATCTTCAGGGCTGATCTCAAAGAAGCTATCGATCCAGCGAAGCGCAGTCAATTGCATCTCCTCATCTATACCCGTATCAGCAGAGCCTCAATAGCAGCATGGAATTCTGATACCACCTACCGAATGACGTATCGACGTAGCCGACCAGAATCTCCAAGATCTTGGGGTAGTCTATGTTCGCATCCTGCCCTGGAATCCAATCTCCATCGGTAGTCGTATTATGATCGTCGATTTCGGAATCGGAGTCCACTATAGCATTATCGCTCTTCTCGACCTCATTGTCTTGCTCAGTTGCTATGCTGACGCTGTCACTTGTAGCTGATGGATTGCGTTGGTTCTCTTGACCCTTTCGGCTGTCTTCGATGCCCTTTTTGATACGAGCGATCCGTTTTATCTCTGTTAAAAACCTTTCTAGGAGATTTTGGGTAGCGACGTTGACGTCCTTGTTTGGGTCACCAAGGAACATGATCAGCCCGCCGAGGAAGGCGGGCAGATAGCAGACCAGCTCCAGATCTGGTATGGTATCAAGCAGCGTCAACCACGAGACAAGGAACATGCGAGTGAAGGGGTTGATGACATGAATTCGTTCCTTCAAGAGCGGTATGAATTTAGCCAAGGAGAAAGCTGTCGGCAGGTCCGTCGAGAGCTCGTCTGAGTCCACGGGCACGTCCTTCTCAGGGACTTGTAAGACGGAGACATAGGAAGCAGCAGATTCTGCAACAATATCTTTCACGAGTCGATCAAGGAGCTCAGCTCCGTTTTTGACGGACAACTCTGAGTCGGAAGCTAGCTGCAGCATTCAATTGTATGAGCATAAGAAGGTGTAGAGGAGTGCATAAGGCCCTCACCTTGCACAGAGCATCGAATATTTCATTGAAGAAGAGCAGTATCTCTCCCTTGGCCACCTTCGCGATATTATACATGCTTTCGCATGCATAGTACCGAACCCGCGCATCTTGGTCCGAGAAGCAGGCCAGAACCGGCGGCACAATTTCTTGAAGATAAGGAGCTACTCCTTCCTAACACAGCTCAGTATCATACTCCTCCATGCGCCCAGTATATGTCGAATAGACTCACTGATCCCAATGCTATCGAGGCCGCAGCCAGACCGATCAGACCGCCATTTCGGGCGTGAGGTTGGTGTACGGCATAAGCGTAGTCATGACAGAGCTGGTCGATGATCTTCTGAATCTTGTCATGGTCTTCTAATATTGCAGCATCGCGGACGATCTTTTCGAGCCTGGATGAGGATGCACACAGTAAGCGATAGGGTCTCAAAGCTGGTGCATCAGGGTGGGGAACGAATACGACGCACTCTAAAGCTCCTTGCTTCCTCTTATCGTATAGCTTGTCGTTCAACAAGCGCTGGACGAACTGATCCATTGCCTCGGATCAGATACTAAGCCTCCGCCGATAAGTGCACTCGTCTTAGGCGGGAGTCATGGTTGTTGAAGCCTGATGTATTCTTCGATAGAACAGACGCGTTCGACACGTCTGTGGCGGCTGATCGAGCTTCGGATGAGAGCTTAAAGTGAATCTTGAATTTCTTTTCGCACAGGAATAAGGAATCTGCGATTCCAGGCGTTCCCTGTGGAGTAAACAATACGGGGGAAGTTCCTAGAAGCATGCGCTGTCAATGAGGATGCATCCCTCTTGCTCTGGCGGAGGTGACGTTTTGTCACAGCATTACGTATGATACGGTATCCCTGGTAACACTGATAGCGGACTTTGCAGCCCAAACTACTAGATTTAAGCTCGAAAGAGTCCCCAAAGTCATTATTCTATTGAATCTATATATCATTCCTAAGAAAAGTCTGATATGCACCAAAATATGCCCTTACTCCGATGAATCATCCCGTCATGTGAATACCATCAGTGACTGATATACTGGAAGACAGCTGAGACGTCCTTCTCTGCAGTTTCTTGTCTGAGAAGCAAGTCCTGTATCTTACTCAATGGCCCCTTCTCTCCATCATTCACAAAATGATTCCAAGAACTAGTGTCCCCGTAGAGCATGGCTGGCGCCTTGATAAACTGCGTACCATCTGGCCTGCATCTCTTGCATTTGAACGTGTCATGCGTATCACTCCGTGTATCCGGCTTGAACTGGAATAACTCTCGAAGTGAATCTAGAGAAAAATGTCGCTCTACGTCTTCGGCAGAATCGACGACGCAGGATGATAGCGACTGCTTGTGAGACTGACGTTGGAATATCTTCTCCTCTATGGACCCAGTGGCGATGAAACGATAGACAAAACAGTCCTTCTTCTGTCCATCACGCCAGACTCGGGCCAGGGCCTGCTGATCAGCGGCAGGGTTCCAGTCCGGATCGAAAAGTACGAGGCGGTTTGCACCTATCAAGTTCAGACCGCATCCACCGGCCTTGCTACTGAGCAGGAAGACGAATTCTTCGCCGTCAGGGTCGTTGAACTTGTCAACCAGCTTCTGTCGCTTCTTCACATTCATCGTACCATCCAGTCGCAGGCATCCGTATGCTCGAGCGCGACACATCTTCTCAAAAAGATCGAGCGTCTGCGTATAATTACTGATCAAGACGATCTTGTCATTGGTGTCCTGTCGTATGCGTGCAAGCATGCGATCGAGGACCATCATCTTCCCTGAATACCAAGATTTAATGTCTCTGTCGCGGCCTCTACCGTCCGGAGGGACATAGTCATCTGGGAAGTACTGCTCAGATCCAGGTAGATCCGTTGAGAGGTTGAGAAGGTCCGGATGGTTGCAGAGCTTTTTCAAAATGCCGATGGCCTTCAAGGGCTGACTTCCCTTTCCTCTCAGAAGGCTTCTGATATCTGGACTCTGTAAGAAATGATTATAGAGGTCGAGCTGGAATTTCCCAAGGTTGCAGAAGACGACATGCTCGTACTTGACCGGCAAGTACTTCGAAAGAATATCATTGGTGCGGCGTATGATGAACTTGTTGACAATGCTTGTTAATTCCGCCAGACGTTCATCCCCCTTCTTACGATCTTCTTCAGACCCTGCAGCATCTCTTCCCCTAAGAATAGGTAGCTCGAACCTTTTCCGGAACTCGTTCTGTGAACCAAGCAGATTTGGATTTGCAAAATGCAAAAGCGAGAAATATTCTGACAAGTCGTTTTGAATGGGAGTTCCGGAAAGGATGACGCGGCGAGTGACATTGAGACTATTCAGTGCTGTCCAAGTCAGACTCTCCTTGTTTTTTAACCGATGGCCTTCATCGCATAACAACAACCCAATCGGGGTATCCTTCAGTTCGTCGACATTCAGTCGTAGCGTCTCGTAGGACACTATGAGAACTGGTCTGACTATTGAGCGTCCAGAAGCAATTGCCCACTGTCTCATTTGCGATGTGAGCTCTGCTTTAGTCGCCTTGCCGTCAACGGCGAACGGAGTAATGGCATCCTTTCCTAGCCATTTGACCAACTCGTTTGCCCAATTGGTTACCAAACTCGATGGACAAGTAATCACACACTTTTGGATTGTGGTTTTGCCTGCTTCCGGAGACTGTTTGAGAAGCGTCCACATCAAGGTAATACATTGAAGTGTCTTGCCCAAACCCATCTCATCAGCCATAATGCATCCATTTGCATTCTTATCGATCATCCCGGTCGTGGCACGAAAAAGGAACTGTGATGATCATCAGAAGGGATATTAGCCGAAGCATCAGGACTATCTTACCTTTACTCCCTCAACCTGATGAGGACGAAGCACTTTTGCCAGCCGTGGATCGATGACGACGGGCACTTTAGGACGAGTGTCGACCTTCTTTTTCAGCCCAAGAATGTCTGCTAGACTCTTATGCACAAGCGGTTCATCGAGCTCCGGTTTCCCATCCTCTTTTGGTCCATCCGTCTCGTTCGATTCGGGCTTCTCCTCCACACCATCAACTGTTGGGTCGTAGAGAACTATTGCGAATTCTCCACTGGGGTCGTGTAGAGGCTTCACGACGAAACTAGTGCCTCGTCTCATCCCTAGACTTGGTGCAGGCCTGGAAGCATCGTAGCCGCCCGCTGTTTTGTTCTTCAGCGGGACAGAAAACCGTTGCTTGAAGATCGTATCTTTATCTTTCACTTTGAAAGTTCCATATCGATTTGCATCACGGTTTGCAAGAGCAAGACGCTCTTCATTTGTCCATGGTTTGTTGTCTCCATCCTCTACACTCCCATCTGCATCGGCATAGTTGACCTTGCGTCTCTTCCGGGCTGGTTTATCCGATGCTCGTGTCGGTGTCGATGAACCTGGACATTTGAATGGTTTTGTAAGGCGATCAATCGACTGATTTGAGGGGCCATATAACCGTATGGGTTTCTGTGGTGTCGCTCCATCCGTGGCGATCCGCGGTCGATGCCTGCTGCATGTTAGGGAAGAGATTCACGTCTTCTTGAACTGAAGGTGAATTACATCTGATCAAAATCCCAAGAGAAAAAGTATCCAAGTCCACTGGGTTTCCTCTACAGCACCCTGCACTGCCTTGATCGATGTGCAGTGGTTGACTTGATTGCTAACCCTCGGCGGCTGAGACGCGTCGTATCAGGCGAAACCTCGCGTCTGAATTGGTAGCCTAAATCACCAAAGTGCCGCGAGATCACATGACTTACAACAACGGTCGTCTGGAGTACCCCGCCTCATTGTTCAGTTCCGAGGTTCTCTTGTCAATGATGATAATCGCTGCCAGGTAGGATACTACAGTCTATGTCATCCGATTTCTGGGCTGGCTACCTGAGCGGTGCCATTGGAATAATTATCGGCAACCCTTTGGACCTAGTTAAGGTCAGGTTACAGGCCGGCCAGACTGAGGGACTTGCAACTGCCCCGCGATCTCTCCGCAACCAATTCGAGACCGCTGGCTCTCTCGTGCGAGGTAGATAGCGGACATACACGATAATGATGGAATTACTTGAGAATTATCAGTTAACTATTTTCTAGGGGCCGCAGCTCCTATACTGGGATATGGAGCGCTCAATGCCTTGCTCTTCGTCACGTACAACAGGACATTGATGCTTCTGGACCCTTCTGTGACAGACCCAACGAATCCAACAGGCACTTCGCTAAATAAAATTTGGCTGGCTGGTGCTGCAGGCGGCCTTGCCAGCTGGATTGTTTCTTCTCCGACGGAGCTCGTCAAATGTCGTGCGCAGCTTAGTTCGCGGGGGGACGTATCGTCATGGACAGTTGCCAAAGATATATACAAGAGACAGGGGCTGAAAGGACTCTATTTTGGAGGAGCGATCACGAGCATTAGAGATTCTGTGGGTTATGGATTCTAGTATGACGACTTTATGCGGGGAACGCCTTCATCCCTTCTGAATCTCCGTACTAACGCGTTCATATAGTTTCTGGTCCTACGAGCTCTCGAAATCGTACATGACGTCTGAAGATGAGACTGTGCATCAGGCTGCAATGAAAGTCCTGCTCTGCGGCGGTATAGCTGGTATCATAACATGGGCTTCTGTGTTCCCACTAGACGTTGTCAAAACCAAGCTCCAAGCGCAAACAGGGGGTCCCCTTTATACGGAGGCGCCTTCCGAGACCCGACCGCTCCTGCAGTCTACCGCAAGAGATGGCCGGATATTGAGTTCCTTTGAGATCGCAAAACGAGCATATCAGACAGAAGGGCTTAAGCCCTTTTATCGTGGTCTCGGAGTATGCAGCCTACGGGCTTTCATAGTGAATGCAGTACAGGTATGTAGCTATCCAATCATAGCAGGTCACATTGTGCTTACATCATCATATAGTGGGCAACATACGAGTGGCTTATGAAAGCCTTTAACTAAACGTTAAGAAGGCGCATGACCTTGTATCAACAATAGAAATAAATAACAATAGTGGAGCCCAAGAGAAAAAAAAAAATATTGCGTCTTGAAATTATTATGGGTATCGACTATTAGCGTAGATGCAGGGCTTCTCCGGAAAGCGGCACTTTCGCCGTTTATCCGTGGACCGGAACCCTTCAGTCCCCGCTTCGGATCGGTCCTGCGGAACTCGATTCTGGCGATTCTCGGAATATGCTCAGAAGAAAGGCGCCAATGCGCCCAAAATCGGAAGTTACAATGTGTAACCAAAAGATACCTTTTTGAGAGTGCAGCCAATAGTGTCCTTCCCAATACAGTCTTCGCTGCTCAGACCGTGGCTCAGGCGTCGGGGCCCGGAAGGTTGTTGGCTAATGATGGCGATCATATGTCCGTTGAATTTTTTTTTCCACCACCCGTGATGACCACGATGGATGTATCCTTCCACCATGTTATGGCGCTTCATTCCATATCCATAGAGGCCAGCTCCTGGGAACGGGTGCCATTATCAGTTCCCAACCCAACAGCTGCTTCAGCTTCCTTTTGAGTATAAGATTCCTCGCGCAGAATTCGGAGCCTTGCAACAAATGGCACGTCAGTCTCCTCGCAAACCTCAATATATCGAATCCGTCATCACGCACCTTCTCTTGTGATTTTTCCCTTTCGTGTGTGCCTTGAGATTGTACTCGCTCTCAAACCATTTGGCGCACTCCACACAGTAGTGCTTCCCTAGTCCAGGCAAATCCTCCGCATCTTTCGTGGCCTTGTATTGTTTAAGGTGCTTGGACGAGGCAAGGTCTGCGCGAACCTGATCGTAGTCTCTGTAGACGATCCATGATTAGAACTTCTATTCATAGCTCTCTGAGTAGAAGCTTCTGCAACGTACCTCGTCCTGCGCTTCGTCTTGATCCTTCTTACGGCGCCCATCTTGGATGTCTGTGGACGATATCCAGAACAATGTACTCTATCTCAGTGTCGCGAATAATTTTACCGATATGCGGAAGGATATTCGATTCTGGGCCTTGCATGTGCGGGTCTATATTCTCTCAAGCTAGCTGTCGGCTCAAATTTTTAGCCTCGACGTCGGCGGGCTCGGCTCTGGCTCGGACTGGTCGCAAGCGTTGTCAATACGGTACCGATCCTTACCATCAGCGCTGTAATCTATGACGTTTCCGTTTATCCCTCATGCTCGGCAAGCCCTCGGTTTTGTGGGCAGAATAATCATCCACTGGCCATTTGCTGTCAGATTTCGAGAGAAAAAGTACCCCATAATGATGCTATCTGTCGTATACATTGGATTCTACACTAAGATAATTAATTGAGCGTGTTAGCACTGCCCAAGGAAGCGAAGCTCCTGCTGGCTAAGTTATCTGATGGCGACGCAAGTGGTCGGCAGTGCGGTAATCAGCCGCTATCTGATTGGTCCACCTCTCACATACCTGGACTTGCCACAGATGACCACACGACCGGTCTTTCCGTGCATGAACGTCCAAGATTACAAGCGTCATGATGAGCTGGGTCCATCCGTACCCAGCGCGTTCTATACAGTGTACGGAGGAAGGAGGGCTTTCCAGTTGAGAACAAGCCAGTCGTAGTGTCGATTTTTCGAATTGTCGAGCAGCCTTACGGTATGGGTCCCCTCTCGAGGTGTATAGGCCAAGTTGATTTTTTTTGTACGGGCCGCGGTTGGTTGCCCGGGCCGTCTTCCTTGTGTCCGGGCGCATGCCTGAGGCTGGAAGTGTACAGGAAACGGTGCCGAAACAACCAGAAATCCACAGCCGTACAGGCGCTGTACCGCTTAATACGGTCAACGTGCAGTCAGCGGTTACGGTTTGTCCTCCGGTTCTAGTACAGTGTCTGTAATGGGGTGACGGCTGGCGGAATCTTCCCACCTCAAAACATCAAGCTTCTTTTATTCTCCCCCGTCGTCACCTTTACTTCTACCTCTCTCACTCTACTCCCACTCCACTCCACTCCTCCTTCTCCTTGCTCCCTCATCTACTTGGAGCTGGCTGTTTGGGATTCTACTCCTTGGATGTGTGCTTAGAGCTGTGTATTGCGCCTAGAGAGCTTCCACCATGATCTCCACTAGGCTCGCCCGCGTGGGTGCGCTGGTAAGTTTCCTCCAGGGACTGTCGCATGAAGCATCCCCAGCCTCTGCGATGCAGCAGCAACATCTTCTGCGAGCACCGCAGGTTCCGCAGCTAATTTTTTGAATGGATATCATGCTGACACTTTTTTTTCCCATAGGGCCCCAAGTCCCGTCTTGTAAGCAAACCTTGGCTTCCATCTCATTGCAGGCCGCCATCGATCGAGATGGCCGAAAAATTCGAATTAATGGGCGATAACTGACAATATGGATCTCAGGTTTTCGGGACCAGGAGCCTGGCCACCGCTGCTGAGTCTCCCCTCGACAAGAAGGTCGAGATGACGAATTGGGAGAAGGTGAGTGGTGAATATTTTTGTTCCTACCTCGGCTAGCTCCGGCTGGACGGGGCCGCCTTGCGATAACACAGAATACTGGCTAATCATGCTCCTACAGGGTCACTACATCAACTACAAGTATGATTAGCCTTTGTATTTCTCTGTAGTGACCGGCATTTTAGCTCTGTCTTGCGCCATTGGGCGCTTGCAAGCGACTGTCGGGGGCGCAATGCGCCGCTGCGCCAAGGATCCCTAGATGCTAACATGAAATTGTGATCTATAGGAAGATGTCTGAGAACCTGGACATTGTCCGCCGTCGTCTCAACCGTCCCCTGACCTACGCTGAGAAGATTCTGTACTCTCACCTTGACGACCCTCACGGACAGGAGATCGAGCGTGGAAAGTCCTACCTCAAGCTCCGCCCTGACCGTGTCGCCTGTCAGGATGCCACTGCCCAGATGGCTATCCTGCAGTTCATGTCTGCAGGCATGCCCTCCGTGGCCACTCCTACCACCGTCCACTGTGACCACTTGATTGAGGCCCAGGTTGGTGGTGACAAGGATCTTGCTCGTGCCAACGACATCAACAAGGAGGTCTACAACTTCCTTTCTTCCTCTTGCGCCAAGTACAACATCGGTTTCTGGAGGCCCGGTTCTGGTATCATCCACCAGATCCTTCTCGAGAACTACGCTTTCCCCGGTGGTCTGATGATCGGAACTGACTCTCACACTCCTAACGGTGGTGGTCTCGGTATGGCTGCCATTGGTGTTGGTGGTGCTGATGCTGTCGACGTCATGGCTGGTCTTCCCTGGGAACTCAAGGCCCCCAAGGTTATTGGTGTCAAGCTTACTGGCCAGCTGTCCGGCTGGACTTCTCCTAAGGGTAAGTGATCATTGCCATCTTCCGTGATTTGTTGGCTTTATAACTGACTGAGATACACAGATATCATCCTGAAGGTCGCTGGTCTCCTCACTGTCAAGGGAGGTACTGGTGCCATCATCGAGTACCACGGTCCTGGTGTCGAGTCCCTGTCTTGCACTGGTATGGGTACCATCTGTAACATGGGTGCCGAAATTGGTGCCACTACCTCCGTCTTCCCCTTCAACGACCGCATGTACGATTACCTGAAGGCCACCAAGCGCCAGCACATTGGTGACTTCTCTCGCCTCTACGCCAAGGAGCTCCGTGAGGACGAGGGCTCTGAGTACGACCAGCTGATCGAGATCAACCTGTCCGAGCTTGAGCCTCACATCAACGGTCCCTTCACTCCTGACCTTGCCACTCCTATCTCCAAGTTCAAGGAGGCTGTTGAGACCAACAAGTGGCCTGAGGAGCTCAAGGTCGGTCTGATCGGTTCTTGCACCAACTCCTCCTACGAGGACATGTCCCGTGCCGCCTCCATCGCTCGTGACGCCCTGAACCACGGTATCAAGGCCAAGTCTCTGTTCACCGTCACCCCTGGTTCCGAGCAGATTCGTGCCACCATTGAGCGTGATGGCCAGCTTCAGACCCTCGAGGAGTTCGGTGGTGTTATCCTCGCCAACGCCTGTGGTCCTTGCATTGGTCAGTGGGACCGTAAGGATGTCAAGAAGGGCACGCCCAACTCTATCATCTCCTCCTACAACCGTAACTTCACTGGCCGTAACGATGCTAACCCCGCTACCCACGCTTTCGTCGCCTCCCCTGACATGGTCGTTGCCATGTCCATCGCCGGTACCCTCAAGTTCAACCCTCTGACCGACAAGCTCAAGGACAAGGACGGCAACGAGTTCCTGCTCTCTCCCCCCAGCGGTGAGGGTCTCCCTGCTAACGGCTACGACCCCGGCCGTGACACCTACCAGGCTCCTCCTGCCGACCGCTCCTCCGTTCAGGTTGCTGTCTCCCCCACGAGTGACCGTCTGCAGATCCTTTCGCCTTTCGAGGCCTGGGACGGCAAGGATGCCGTGAACCTCCCCATCCTGATCAAGTGCCTGGGCAAGACCACCACTGACCACATCTCCATGGCCGGTCCCTGGTTGAAGTACCGTGGACACCTGGACAACATCTCCAACAACATGCTTATCGGTGCTATCAACGCTGAGAACGGCGAGGCCAACAAGGTCAAGAACGCTATCACTGGTGAATACGATGCTGTCCCTGCTACTGCCCGTGACTACAAGGCCCGTGGCATCAAGTGGGTTGTCATTGGTGACTGGAACTACGGTGAGGGAAGCTCTCGTGAGCACGCCGCTCTGGAGCCTCGTCACCTGGGTGGTCTCGCTATCATCACCCGCAGCTTTGCCCGTATCCACGAGACCAACCTGAAGAAGCAGGGTATGCTTCCTCTGACCTTCGCTGACCCCGCCGACTACGACAAGATCAACCCCGAGGACCGTGTTGACCTGCTGTGCACTGAGCTTGCCGTCGGCCAGCCCATGACCCTCCGTGTTCACCCCAAGGATGGCAGCGCTCCCTTCGACGTCAAGCTGCTCCACACCTTCAACGAGTCCCAGATCGAGTGGTTCCGCGACGGATCTGCCCTGAACACCATGGCCCGCAAGGCCAAGGAGCAGAAATAAATTAACTCTTCGACTGCTTTGACCGAGCCGGGCACCATGCTAACCGGGTAATCCAATGTACTACTACGTTTTTTGATGCCAATGTCGAGGGTTATAAAACATCTATTTATGGAGGCGGATTTTATGATAAAATTATAGGACACCCCGCATTCATGCAGTGACTTTTTTTGCCAGTCACCCATGCGGATGTGCTATGGGAGCGAAGAGAAAGGCGCGGGGAAGCCTCCGTGTGGAGGTCTTGCGCAGTTGGGGGCAAAGCGTCAAATTTTTGTTGACTTGTTCTCTTGGGTGCGCACTGGCCTCGGTTATCTGTTCCGCGTGGGGGATGGAATCCATGGATATAGCCTGTTACATTTTATATTATCTCCTACTGTTTTGTGTTAGGGACTGCATACATGCGAACTTTTCATCTGTTCATCCATTCAGTGTCTGTAGTATTCAGTAATCCGTCTGCGTAGTCTGCGATATTCGTAAAGAAATGCCGTTTATCCTGGATCTACTTGATTATTGCATTGTACAAAATAGGACCTCGAATTCAAAAAACCTCATGAGGTTAGAAATCAATGTCGAAAAAACCCCAACTTGGATCAGTAATCAATCAACATCAAAATAAGACTACGTTCCAATTATCGACCCTGTAGATCGACATTAATTCTATGCATTTGATAACAATAGTTATCGGGAATATTCCTAGTCGCATGGCTCTCGGGGAAAATTGAATGCCTTAGGTTGGGGCGTCAGACTTGCCGAGGTTGGACTCCAAGTAAGGGCTCGAGGTAGTTAGAGTCTAAGTCAGGTTGAACTTGACTTATCTCCGCAATTTTCGACCCCACGTTGACGAGATTACGGGCTGAAGGACCTAGATGTTTCCCGCTTTAATATTACTCTTCTAATTGAGTACGGTATATATATATATCTTTTCAATGGTGTTGTTCTCCTTGGTTCCTTCATAGAGAGTGAGTGGGGCTTGGGTTGAATTCGGTTATTAGTATCGTTTTCATTGAGGTATTCTTGCTTTCTTACCCTGGTGCTGCTAGGTAAAACTAGTAGTTAAACGTTGATAAACTTGGAGGTATACGAGAAAGAGTTGACCGTTAGGTCTTTTTTTCATTCTAGAGTATTTTGTCCAACTTCCTGGATTGGAAGCGCTAGAGATTATGGCAACACAGTTGGTTTCGCTACCAGAAGTGGAGAGGCTTAGTGCCTCGGTGGTGAGGATCTTGGGAGGGAATCCGGGGAAGGTGAGTTTGATTTCAATGTCCTTTTTTTTTTCTTGTGTTTTGGCCTTCAAGGGTTCCTTCAACTGACGTGATTTGCGCGAGTACAGTTCACATTACAAGGTATGTTGGACCGAGTATTTCCCTCCTCGAAAAGAGGAGTGTGACTCAATATGAACCCAGGGACAAATACATACCTCGTTGGCCGTGGCCCTCAGCGATTGCTGATTGATACTGGTCAGGGGTTCCCCACCTGGGCGAATCTACTGAAATCCGTCCTGCTCGAGGAGAAGGCAACGGTGCAAAAGGCTCTCATCACGCACTGGCATCATGACCATGTCAAGGGCATTCCGGACCTTCTGCAGATCTGTCCCCAGGCGACAGTGTACAAGCATCAGCCGGATGAAGGACAGACTGATATCGAAGATGGCCAGGTATTTCAGGTCGAAGGAGCTACTCTGAAAGCCTTCCATACCCCAGGACATACTGTGGATCATATGGCATTCATCCTTGAAGAGGAAGATGCCATCTTCACTGGAGATAGTGCGTTCATCCATTTTCAATACCCTCCTCGAGGCGCTAACTGGTTCTAGATGTCCTAGGTCACGGCACCGCCGTATTTGAGGATCTGAATGTCTATCTTACCAGCCTACACAAGATGCAGAATCGCGTGTCGGGTCGGGCCTACCCTGGTCACGGTGCCGTGATTGACAAGGCTAGCGCCAAGATCACTGAATATATCCGACATCGACAGCAACGTGAGGAGGAAGTGCTGCGGGTGCTCCGGTCTGGATCCGTGGAGGCGGAAGCGAAGGAGCCAAGCCCGTCCAAGGCGTCGTGGACTCCCATCGAACTGGTCAAGGTGATCTATCGGGATGTGCCGGAAAGCCTCCATGTGCCAGCCTCGCATGGGGTGCTGCAGGTCCTGATGAAACTGGAAAAGGAGGGCAAGGTCGAGCATGACGCGGAGTCCGGGGGATGGAGTCTGAGCTGATGGCTGCAGCATGTTTCCGTCTAATAACATGATTCTTCTCTTAAAGTCATCCTATCATGATCTAGAGATCCTAGCTAAAAAGGACATCCCTATGTATTTTGTCTTGTACTTCGGCGGGAGTATTAGAGATAGATAGTCGGGCCAGTCTCGCATTGGACGCAATTGAGCGAGGGCTTTGATGTATTCCCAATGCTCTGGATACCAGCCACCGAGTTCCCAGTCTAGGATCGCAGTTACATGGCCTTCATCATTGACCAGGATATTCCTAGGAGCCAGGTCTCCATGGGTAAAGACGATCTTGTGGCCATCTTTCACGGCATCCTTCGCATAATCTTTTAAGAGTTCTGGTATCTGTGGAATGACATCTGCCAAGATGAAGTCGTTGAATTGCTTTTCAGACTCAAAAGGACCACCATCGACCAGCACCCTGTTGCCGATGATGGCTTTGCCACGATTGGCTCCTCCAATGTAGTCGCCCTGAAAGACTCGAAGTTGTAAGATATAACCATGAAGCTCTTTGGCGACAGTAGTCTTCTGCTCGGAACTCATGCCACCCCAAGCTTGATCAAGTCTTTTGCCAGGCATATAGTCCATGGTGATTGCCTTCACTTTTCCATCTTCCCACTGGACATCGTACACTTTTGGCACTGGTATGGTCGTATTTGCAGCGACGAACTTGAGATTTTCTGCTTCGTGTGCATAGAGTGGCCCTCGCTAACTCGCACAACCTTGCGAGCGAACAACTCATGGATAATCTCTCCTTCCGCTAACCCGCGTTTTAGTATCTTATGTTCTCTTTAAAGAGGCAAGTGGGTTCTATACCGTTCATCGTCATATTATATTGCGACTTACAAGCCGTATATTTATAGTCCTGAAGGGGCAAGCTGAAATTGAGGGGCAACTATTATTGCTGCGATGGGGTGGTCATTTATCAGTGACAGACGTCTTGGGCGCTAAACTGTTGGAACCAATAGGGGCTAGCCAATCAAAGTCAAGTCCCCTAGTGACGCTTCATTGCCAACACAATATCTTTCCTTGGATTCTTAGTCAAAGAGAGATAGCTAAAGCATTCTGTTTTCAGTTGAGTATTCATCTAAAATCGCAAATTATCTTATCTTGTTCTGGCCGTGATGTTCAACAGAAATATCTTGGGAACTATATAGCCTGATACGCGATTCCCTCGGTGGTGCGGATGCTTCTTCGAAGCCTTTTTCCCCGCAGATTGATAGATTCTCTCTGATTCTTGATCTTACCGGGATCTAAACTTGCCCTGCATCTGATAGGGAGCAGCTGATGGCCACTATCACTGCGTGGTTTTCTTTTCTCTCTGACAAACAAAGAAACGCCAGGGTTCTTTTGGCATCCATTCTAATCTCGCTGCCTGATCTATTTTCCCTGCATTTCGGATATATCATCCGGATCACATGTTTTTGCCATATCAAACCGACGATTCATCCATGACGCTGGGAATCGTTCGGGATAGATCATCTCCGTCCACGATCACCTTCTATTACCCCTCTATTACCCCTCTATGTGCGTTAACCAGTCGATCTGGAACGTGCTCGTGCTTTTGTCGGGCAATTTCGGCGAAAGATGATCTGCCGGTTGCATCTTCTCGAGTTGCACGAGAGGTCTAGAATGCGGTCCATCCCTGGGGGTATCTCATTCCCTGATTAGGGCTTAGGGAAGTCGTGTCGACGTCAAACTGTCGTCGAGTAAGAGAATCAGTGCTGGACTAGAGTATGTTAGTTAGTTAGAGAAGAGCACTGACCAAGCGCCATCGTAATACCCCTCTTTTGGTGGGACAAGTATTATCAGTCAAGAAGAAAAGAAAAAAAGAAAAAGAAAAAGAAAAAGAAAAAGCACATTTCTCCGATAAGAGGACCATTTTATTCTAATTTAGCCAGATGCTCTCTGGACCATTCACGACCAGCGTCCCTTGGCTCATGTGGTAACATCATCGATTCAAAGTTCGACTGGCTGGGAACTCTCCCTCGCGCTCACACCACTGATGGAGTTGGGCCACCACTCGTGTTCTCTCCTCGTCGTATATATAGAATTCCTGCTCCACTTGACTTGAAACCTTTCTGAAATTCCCATATGCTCGTGATCCGTGCCAGTCCATCCAGACTGTCGATGAGGTCGCTATTGAGGAATTGTATTCCCGCCACGTGCTACCCAACCAGCTTGTGGAATCGTTGATCCTGCTCGCTTTTCCTTCTACTTTTCTGACCCTGTTGGAGCTCTGAGGTCATCGCGGCCCCATCTGGCTCTTGGCCCCCGTTGCATCCTCATTCCATTGTTATAGTATCACTATTCTTTCTTTCCAAGAAGAAGTGCTGGGTCGATCCAGGTAAATCCTCGTCATCCGTACCTTGTACACTCGATGCTATTTGTGCATGGGAGTTAATACCTCCTCAGTACGACAGCAGAATTCGATCTGACTGCGCTAGCTGTGACGGTGCCTGCTTCTCTTTCTCCTCTTTGGGACCGGACCAGCTCATCAGTCCCCATCCCGCTTCTTGGGTCTCGATCCACGTCCTTGTTTTGGGCGGCCACGATCTCCTCCTAAAGCCCTATTTCGTCTCGACCTTAATTCTGACCTTAATCGGTCCTGCTCTTACCTCCATCACCAACCTCTTTTTGAATCCTGGACCCTCGTCCTCCTCAATTGTTGAAACTGGCGTGTCGTCCTTGACTTGGTGACGCTATCCCCTCTCTGCCCCTCCGCACCGCCCGCCACGATGCCCTCTCTCGAGAGCCCGACGAAGAGCGAGGCGAGGTTGCTCCTCGTCTCCAACCGATTACCCATAACCATCAAGCGATCAAGTGACGGCAAATATGACTTTTCCATGTCCTCCGGTGGTCTGGTGAGTGGTCTCAGTGGGCTGTCCAAAACGACCACCTTCCAATGGTACGGATGGCCTGGTCTGGAGGTGCCCGAAGAAGAGATTCCGGTGGTGAAGAAGCGTCTGCTGGATGAGTATGGAGCGATTCCTGTGTTCATCGATGACGAACTGGCCGATCGGCACTACAATGGCTTTTCCAGTTAGTTCTTCCATGCAGCTGTTCTTCTCGTAAGAAGAGGGAGATCTGTTTATACTATGTTTTTGATGGAGGGCTGACTGGCGGCTACTCTCTTGTCCAGATTCGATCCTGTGGCCGCTGTTCCACTACCACCCTGGTGAAATCACCTTTGACGAATCCGCCTGGGAGGCCTACAAGGAAGCCAATCGACTGTTCGCAAAGGCGGTGGCGAAGGAAGTGCGCGATGGTGACTTGATCTGGGTGCACGACTACCATCTGATGCTCCTGCCGGAGATGTTGCGGGAGGAGATCGGTACGAGCAAAGAGAACGTCAAGATTGGCTTCTTTTTGCACACACCCTTCCCCTCCAGCGAGATCTACCGGATTCTGCCGGTGCGAAACGAGCTACTTCTGGGTGTCCTGCACTGCGACCTGATTGGTTTCCACACCTACGACTACACGAGACACTTCTTGAGCAGTTGCTCGCGATTACTGTGAGGATGGTTCTAGACAGAAGATGAAAAAAGAAAGCTGACGCCTGGTAGGGGTTTGACCACGACGCCCAATGGCATTGAATTTCAAGGGAAGATCATCGCCTGCGGTGCATTCCCGATTGGTATCGATCCGGACAAATTCAAGGAA
Organism: Paecilomyces fulvus; assembly: GCA_029606305.1. Classification (NCBI taxonomy): domain Eukaryota; kingdom Fungi; phylum Ascomycota; class Eurotiomycetes; order Eurotiales; family Thermoascaceae; genus Paecilomyces; species Paecilomyces fulvus. Next base: position 545,343 of record JAPVCG010000031.1, read on the forward strand.
GGTCTGAAGAAGGAGAAAGTGCAGAAGCGGATCGCCATGCTGGAACAGAAATTCCAGGGTGTGAAATTGATGGTGGGCGTGGATCGTCTGGATTACATCAAGGGCGTTCCGCAGAAACTCCATGCCTTGGAGGTGTTCCTCAGCGATCATCCGGAATGGGTGGGCAAGGTGGTCCTCGTCCAGGTCGCAGTTCCCAGCCGACAGGACGTGGAAGAGTATCAGAATCTGAGAGCAGTGGTCAACGAACTGGTTGGTCGGATCAACGGCAAGTTCGGTAAGTCAAATAGTCTACAGGAAGATCAAGTTCATCAACTGACTTCAGAACTATGACAGGCACGGTTGAGTTCATGCCCATCCATTTCCTCCACAAGTCCGTCAATTTCGATGAGTTGCTCGCTCTGTATGCCGTGTCGGACGCATGTATCGTGTCGTCGACCCGAGACGGCATGAACCTGGTGGCCTATGAGTACATCGCGTCGCAGCAGAAGAAACATGGGGTCCTGGTTCTCTCAGAATTTGCAGGTGCCGCCCAGAGTCTTCATGGCAGCATCATCGTCAACCCCTGGAATACGGAAGAACTGGCCGCTGCCTACCAGGAGGCGGTCACGATGAGTGATGAGCAGAAGGCGCTCAACTTCTCGAAACTGGACAAATACGTATCGAAATATACTAGGTAAATATTCCTCCTTCCTTCTGAGGTCAGTTGTCGCACACTGACACTACGAACAGTGCCTTCTGGGGTAAGTCGTTCGTCGCCGAGTTGACTCGCATCTCGGCGCAGGCGGATAAGAAGTTTCACTTGAGAAAGGCATCCGTGCCCGTGCCCGATGGACCCGAATTGCAGGCGAATGGGACCTCTGTGGCAGCAAATGAAGTGGCCGCGTAGGGAATACTTGCATTACTTTTTAGAAGAGGCACGGATTCAATGAATAAACGAGAACGGTGTTGTACACGGCGTGGTTGGAGTTCTACTGTTGACTTCTCTACCTTGTTCCGTCTCTATTCTGCAACGTAATATCATGACATGTTTTTGTTTTCCATCAAAAAGCACCTCCGCATTGCGACCTGAGGTTTGACAATGGGTGGTCGGTTAATTGGACGGGTTGTTGTATACTAGGATTCGATGGGAAGGACACGATACTCCACCCGATAAAGATGGATGATAAATACGAATGCATCTCTTCTGATCCAAAGCTCTCCGCATATTGTGATAGTTAAGTTATAGTTACTGTAGGCATATGTTGTAAGCGGATTGACTGGTCGTGTTCGCGGGGAGACAAACAGTGCAAACACGCAACTTCTCCGGACCTGCGCCGGCGAGAAATTCTGAGATCGCCAGTCGGTCCATCGTCGCCAAACTGACATCGACAACGGTCCAAGGAACGACCGCAAATTTCTCCTGATCTATCGTTCCTTGTGCTCTATGACACCAGATCCTACTGGCGTGTGAGTCTCGATACGTCCGGGTCCATTGCCTTTCCAGGACTTCGACCTTCCGCGACATTTTTTTTCGGCCAGAGTAGCAGACAGGGAGTCTTGCTGTGACGATTGCAATTCGAGAATTGCATCTTCTTGAAGAACCGATCAATTCCTGGGAAGAGATACCTTTTCAGATCAAGTCGGATTGAGAGGAGAATCCTACGCGAGGAGAAACCATCCACAATCTCAACCACCGCAACAATGCAACCCAGCACTCTCCTCCGGGCGACGATGCCCTTTCGCTCATCCTCGCTCTCGCTCCTCCGATACGCAGGACCCAGCACGAGCAGCATTCTCTCCACCTCATCCGTTCGAGCTGCTTCAACAAGCACCACAACCTCATCTTCAGAACAACAACCACCCTCCTCCTCCTCCTCCACCCCCTCCATCCGCACCTATCCCTACACCATCCGCACTGGGACCGTCCTCTCCGTCGGCCTGATGGACCGCACCGTCCGCGTCGCCCACCGCCACACCACCTACGACCCACACATCCGCAAGACATATCCCAAAGTCACAACCTACCTGGTCTCTGACCCGCGCAACTCGCTGCGCGAGGGCGACGTGATTGAGTTCTCGTCTGGCGCACCGAAGAGTCGTCGTGTAAGACATGTTGTGGAGAGGATCGTGGCGCCGTTTGGGTCGGGGATTGAGGAACGCCCGGCTGTGATGACGCGGGAAGAGAGGGAAGCGGAGAGAGCGCGGAAGAGGGCAGAGAAGGTGGAGAGGAGAGAACAGAGGAAAGGTCATTCTGAAGGGGATCACGTTGGTAGAATCAGAGGCTTGATTATGCGGAGAGTCGAGGCGTGAATTGAATCCAGCAATGCTTTTTCTCTCGATCGGAGTGACACCCATGTGATACTATTACTATGTTCGAATTTTGCTCCTCCAATTTCCACCGGTGAAAAGACTCCACCGAAAAAACGAAAGGAAAGGAAAGCAAAAAAACCCCGTCCTGTACATTAACTACATTACATTACTATCTATCTATACAACACGCTCCAATTCACTTCACTTCCAAATATCTTATCTTATCTTCTTCGTTTCACATAAACAGGACTCTTTTTTTAAGGAAAAGATCACTTCCTACAGCATACATAATTCTAGAATGTACATCCTTAACTAGTTAATTCCTAGTTAGTTGCTCATTCCTCAATATAAACAACTTCCCCTCCCTACAACCTGAAGGTCTAGACATGAGAAGAATACTCTTCCTTTCTTCTTCACGAGAATCTCGCACCCAAATCATATCATCATCCCAAAAGGAAGGGGAGGAGGGGGAAGATGGGGATTTTGTATAAATCCATAACTAAGATAAGGCTCATCTCAGCTCAGCTCAGTAAAAAAAAATGCATGCATCTTCTGATTTTGGTTTGGGTAAGTCTATTCGATTTACACTCAGGAATGAATTTCGGGTCTCATTGATAGAGCTGCAGTTTATGAAAGTTCGATATGTATTCTGACCCCGGAGCAATTTGTTATGAGATCAAGTGCCGAGCTCCATATAATCATACCTAACTCCAAACACCAAAATCTAGTCTGTAGAGATGGACTATGATATGATGTGATACGATATGATACACCCGAAATCATATTCAAGAGAACAACAGAGCATACCACCGAAAAAAGCATTGGACAAACACATACCCAACCTGCGCCCCCAGGATATCGAACCAGAACCGTTTCCTTTTCATAAGACATCGATTCGACCGCCCGTCATGCATGATTGGAATATTAGATACGAGAGAATGAGAGTGAGAAAGACTAGAAGTACAGTAGAGGAGCAGAAGAAGGTTCAGGACTAGCCGCCACGTTCACCGAACTGCCTCGCCCAGTTCTCATACTCTTTCAGTCCGTCTGGGCTGACGCTCGGGCGAATTGAGTACAGACTGGCTTCGAAGTCGTTGAAGCGGATTGGTCGGATCTGCTCCATGGGTGTGTGAAGAAGGTCTTCTCCTAGGTTACGCAGAGGGCCCATTGCGGCATCTTTGGCCAACGCGGTGATGTCGGAGCCAGAAAAACCTGAATATGAATATTAGAGATGCTCGTATATAGTACGTCAAGTAGTCGATCGGACTCACCTTCGGTAACGCGGACGAGGACTTCAATATCTGCATCTGATAGCTCATGCTTCTGATGACTGAGCAATCTGCGAAGCTGCTGCTCTCGTACATCGTGCTCGGGAAGAGGGATGTACTGTCTACGGACGAATCTCCGGCGAGCAGCTTCGTCGATATCCCATGGCATGTTCGTAGCCGCTAGGACGAGCACTCTGCTGGCGTCTCCCTCTTTACTTTCTCTTCCAGCGGCAGCACGCTGCAGATCTGACCACTGGATGAGAAACTCCGTCTTGGACCGACGCGAGGCTTCATTCTCAGTGCCCGACGAGCGCGACGAAAGTAAAGAGTCGATCTCATCTACGAAAATAATCGATGGAGCCAATGCCTTTGAGAGGCCAAACAGTGCACGCACGAGCTTCTCACTCTCACCATGCCACTTTGACGTCAGGCTCGATGCAGATATGGAGAAGAATGTTGACTTCGACTCCGTAGCCACCGCCCTTGCAAGCATTGTCTTTCCCGTTCCCGGAGGCCCAAACAGAAGTACCCCTCTCGCAGGCTCACGGAGCCCTGAAAACAGGTCCGGGCGAAGGAACGGGTAGACGACAGCTTCTTTAAGAGCCTTCTTTGCTACCTCTAATCCCGCGACATCATCCCAATGGACCTCGTCGCCCCGAACGACAATATCATTCAGGATCTGTCGTGCAGCGGTAGGATCAACCCCTCTCGGAAGCCGCTTCATGATATTTTTGATCGTGGTATCCCCTTCGTCGCCCGACAAACTGCCATCAGAAGACTCATGCTCGCTGGAAGAGGGCGTGACCCTTTCCCGGGGCGTAGAAAGCACCTTTCTTCGAGGCGACGAGACCGCCTTACTTCTGCTGAGATCTGTCCTCCTAGAGCGGCGCTGGACACCTTCGTCACCACTTCCTGAGGAGTTCGATGTGTCAGGTTGCTTCGTAGGTCTGATCCCTGGAGCCGATTTCGTCTGTATCTTCCTGGTTCTGGCCAGATCCTCCGCCTGTGACAATGACGGCTGCGATTGCGAACTCGGATCTCTGGGCAGCTGCGGTCGACTGCCTTCCACTGGAGACCTCAGAGCCGTTGGTTTGGCCTTGACAGCTGGCTTCGGTGGAGTTTGAACATCAAAGGGATCTTGCGGTCTTGGACCAGGAGTCCCCGGCAAAGATCGTGGAGTACTTGAAGAATGCAATGCCGGTCTATCAGTTGACGTTCGTCCCGGCGATCGCCCTGCGTGCTGTGGTTCTCTCCAACTCGGACCAGGAATGCAGTCAGACGGATCATGCAGTCTTAGTTTCGAAGATTCATCACTAGACGTATTCTTCAGATCCTGGTCTCTCTTTAAGCCGCTGTCGCTTGACATGCTCAGCCTCGAAGACGCCACCGCTGCCTCCCCTGCACCCGGAGTGCGCTCTGAAGAGGACGTGTGGGAAATGCCACCCCAGGCTAGCCCTGCAGCCTGAGAAGCAACCGGCGGGTTCCCACTCCTCCCAGGTGAGGACTTTGACTTGGAAGGTTTCTTCGTCCGCAGCGTCGCGAGCATTCCTTTTCTTTTCTCCGGACTGGACTCGCGAGGCGTAACCATGGGGGACGTTTTTGGAGCTGGTAACACCGGCGGGGAAGAGATCGCCTTCGAAAGGTCTTTAGCCGGAGAAGCTCTCCTGTCGCTGGATCTCTGAAACACCGAATCTGAACTCTTCTTCGAAAATGCTTTCGGCCTCGGTGGCAAGGGCGCTGGTCTCGACAAATCCATATAATCAACTGCCGGTATGGTACCGTCCCCAATCCAGCCGGGGGTGGCATTCGCGCTCGACTGAGTTGCTGGACCTTTTCCCTTATCCTTTCCTCCCTTCGTGGTAGCTTGACCGCCCGCCTCTTTCCTGCTCTCCTGTAGCGCCTCTAGCAGCTGCACCCGTTCTTTGCATTGCATCTCAAGCTGACGGATCGACTCCTGCAGCGCTTTCTCTGTCTCCGTTTTGGGGACATAGTTCAGAGGCACTCGATAGGCGTTGTGGTAGTAGATCGTCTCGAGCGCGGAGCGCCATGATCGCAGCGCCTCCGCTTCATTGTTCTACGGTACCATAAACTCAGTAAAAAAAATTTTCTTTTTCTCATAATCGTAGAAGCAAAGCATAGACAGGAAATATGTTGAAACTAGGCTGGGTGGAATACTCACCTGTCCTTCAAAGTAGACAGCGGTGGAGCAGATCAGATAGCACTCATCGTAGGTCTTCTGCATGGAAGACGAAGGCTTTGAGCGCATCATGAACGCAACAGGATCGCAGGCCTATACCCACTCATACGACCGTATACCGTCAGAGACGTGGGTGAGGTGGTTGTTCAGACACAGCTGCTGAACGGTGTGTCGTGGAGAAGTTGTTCGGTCGTTCCGTGACGTCGTTGGTTGGCGAAGGGAAGAGCGAGTCCCGCTTGCGGCAAATTATGAAAAATCAAAGAAAAAAAAAAGAAGAATTATAATACCAGCAGCAGTGACACGCCAGGTATCTAGAAGCAAGTAAATGTTCTCATGGAGAAAATCATAGGGAACCGACGGAGCATGGAGCTCTTGTTGCGGGGGAGTAGGAAGTTGTGACGTTAAGAGAGGAACCTCGATAAGTAGCGCATACTTTACTTATCGCGGTAGCTCTCCCCTTTGGGAAATGCAACCAACCCATATTGCAAAGGCAGTAAACTACTATATGCTGGATTATTCATCAGAGTGGAATCAGACATTTTATTTTGGAATTTTTGTTTCCCGGTTTCATGACAGCTCCCTAGAGAGCCTCCCGGCCTAAGTAGTGCGACATCGCACGGTTCATGGCATCTATGAGTATATCTGGTGGAAAGGAAACATGATCGTGACAAGAGCCGAAAGCACCTCAACAAGAGCCACCGTTCTCCAGACATCCCATGCGTTTTCACCGTCAGCACCACCAAGAGTGTAGGTCCCTGGATGGACAATGGTTCCGCAGAGAAGACGCCGGAGAATCGCCACTCATCACGACCCTTGGAATCTAAAGCTCAAACCCAACCTCCGAATAATTTGAAAAAATATACAGAGCCAGAAGTGAAGTAAGTGAGACAAATCATGAATAATTCCTGCTTCGGTGGCCCTATCAGGCTTCCACGATCATTAATGACCGGGTATCTCGAAACCCACGATCACGCCAGAGTGAAAATAGGAAAAGCCAACATTGACGCCATGGACCCAGAAGGAAATCTAGATAGAAAAAACGTCCCGTGTGCGTGGAAGTTTCAGGCCTTTTATCATTAGAATGAGATAATCCCAGACCAAGGAAAGACAGTTCGTAGAAGAACGTGACGGCAAAGGAGATGAAGAAGAAGCATTTCAGCGTTCTTCAGTCTGCCTCTTGAAGTACGCCTTCGCCATCTCGTAAGAAGTCCTAGCAGGCAGTTAGCAACGGAGAGCAGAAAAGCCCAGCATGGAGAGCGCCTACCAGCAGATAGCAGTGCTGGGCATGGTCGAGATGATGCGAGGACGCATTCCGCGCAGGAAGCCCTTCCAGCCGTACTGCCGCTTGATAATGGCAGCGGCGTTGAGCAAGCCCTTGGCAGAACGGATCTCCTGATCCTGCGCGAGACCACGGGTCTGAAGGAGTGTTTTGACCACATCAAGAGGCGTGGTGATTCCCGCCGCGAAAGCACCCGCCAAACCGCCCGCAATACAGTGGGTGAAGGGGTCGTATTCTTTCGTCGGATTCATGATCTTCGAAATGGATTCGTACGCTACGAACTGGGTAGCTGTGAAAGGAATCGTCATACAGAGGGTTGTTGGGTAGGAGACATAGAAGGCCTGGAGGCCCTCCGCGCGATAGACCGACTTTGCGCACTCCATGATCGTCTTGTATTCCGAACCATGGACCTGCATGCGCTGCTTGATGACTGTTCAGTGTCAGCCATGAGACTTTCTTTCCATTTCATGCGGATGCTAACCATCGAATGGGTTCATGAGTGCATCGCTGGCGATAGTCGCGGACGCTCCGCTCAGGGCTGTGAAAATCCACCGGTCAGCATCATCCCTTCCAATTGTCCTAGCACATCTAAACTCTTCCTGCTAGGGATCAAGCACACAAAACACACCTGCTGCCACTGGGTGGTGTCCATCATCGACATTTCCACCCGCGAGTTCCTTGACCAGCTCATATGTGCCGAAGTAGACGGCATGAGCCGGACCTAACCCGATGTTAATATTCCTACAGCAGACGCCTTTTCCCAGTCGTGTTTCTTACCAGCACCAACAATCACACTCGAAACGCCCTTCCACAGAGTGCGCCAACCTTCGATGCGGTAGATGGTCGAGACCGCGTTCGTCAAGCCCGTGTACAGACCTCCGCTTCCAGGGTTAATGATCTGCATCCGAGTCTACGGCGTGACACAAGCGCTGAATCAGTTGGAGTTCTTTTTTCATTTCGTGCGAATATATTTCGCGGACGGTTACAAATCGGATTTCTCCAACATACCTTGAGCAGATCAACCGGGTACATCACAGAGTGTTCCTTCGCTTCCAGTCAGCTTGCCTGTCCGACAACAACCCAGGCGGAATCATGGACATACTGCAATACCGGCGAAGGCGCCCGCCAACATGTTGTGACCCAAGCCATAGTGTGCGGGGAGAGCTTCGTAGCTATCAACATGGTCCCAATGTCAGCCAACCTTTTTTTTCATCCCCGGAGCGCCGCAGACCAAAAACGACGTGGATGCTCCAATTGCGAACTCTGGTTCAGACGCACTCATATTCTTCACCCGGAATCTGATCGGGAGACGCCATTCGAGCTGTTATAGCTCTAGGCGCAGCCGGGGCTGCACAGGAAATGTCGGAGGGACTGATCGCAACCGGAGTCGAGGAGCGGAGAAGTGCAGTTCGGGCCCGGATACACCAGAAAAGAAGGACAGGACAGGAAGGGAGTAAAAAAAAGATAGAGGGGAGAGTTGAGACGGATCCACTGAAGGTCGTGAATCAACTGCCGCAACAATGAGAGGAGAGGAATTGCTCGTGGCGGGAGTTATTCCTCTGTGTCTATTTGTTCTGCGTGCTCTCGGCAGCCAGTGGGAAAATTATGACGGGGTTGGCAGCAAAGCAACGCCGAGAAGCTTTGACCTGATCCCTCTACTACTAATCCCACGGACCCTTTCAGACGAAGAGGATCTGATCAGTGAAGAACACGTCAAGGAGAATGCACAATGTCACAATACAATTCTACAACTTTTTACATCTCTCTCTCTCTCTCTCTTTTTCTTTACGTTTGGCCGGTGCGCCATCTGGCTTATTCAATTTTCTGCGGAGACCCGGAGGGAGCTGTGCGCCTAGATTTAGACTAGTTAGCTACCCTGTCAGATCTTGACTTCTTCCGATGACGGAGGAATCTCCCCCCTGGCCTGCGAGATCTCATTTATGGCCACTGACCAGGGTTCTCCATGTCCGAACTAATGTGGACGATATCTGAAGAGTTGCGTTATAAATTCTGATGTGCAGGTTTTCATGCATCCTTCTGTCAACACCTTAGTTAACTAACCTTTTCTTTTATCTAGAAGATGGAACAAACCATGCGGACAAAAAGGAAAAAAAAAGGCACTACTTCAAGACAAGGATCAGATCACAGGGGGAATTATTTATTGCTAAGGGGGAAATAGCCGATATTCGCCTTGAGGGCGAACTATTGGGGCCCGTCCCTTTTTCTTATCAGATCGAATTCTCCTTTAGTTAACCTCGGAAGCTCCGTAGGCTGGCCAACAGAACCTCAAGCCGCGGACAGTCAGTCCCCAGTTTATATCGGCACATCTTACCATTTTCTTTTGTCAAAGGTTGGTACGGAATAAAATCGGAATCAGCATAAAAAATAAACCTGAATAAAAGCATACTAGGAACCAAAAACGAAAACCAAGAATCAAAAGAGAAAAAAATGCACTGATTACCAAATAAATTCCTTCTAGACCCATAGTTAATTAACTTAATTAAACGCTAATTCGCGCAACTCGACGGCGATCTTCACTCGACTCGGGCTTCTGTCCCGAGCATATGCACTGCACTACTGGCGTTATGCTGCAGTAGAACGATTTAGTCTAACTGCCCACTGAATATGTTCTTGTTCTGATTCCGCTGATAACGCTATCTATGAGACGAAAGCGCAGCCAGAAAGGAACACGATTGAACTTGCTTGAAAAAAAACTCCAGTTACTGAGATACGCTTTCTATCTGACACCGATAAATGACTTGAATACAGTACAGGGTGTGAAGATGACCCATATCATACTTGATACTATAGGAGGTGGTAATGCGGTCGTCGCGGACACGGGTCCCTGTATGGACATGCATGCAAGGAGGCAGGAGAAAAAAAAAAGAAAAAAAAAAGTTATAAGCATGAAGACACGGGAGAAACAAAGGGGAAATAGCAGACGAGACCATGTCGACAGAGAGGATGTTCAGGGAAGAGGCTGATGATGAAGACAGGCTCTCGCTGGTGGTCAACCGTCAAGTCTTGGTCACGCCCCTTGCTATGCGTAGGCTGGTACGAAGATCAATCATCTGCAGTGTAGTCATGGGCGTCGTCGTCCGTCAGTAAGACAGACATCGTAGTATGTCACATCATAGTATGTTGATCGTGACAAGGTCGGATAATAATCAGACATGTCCTCGTATTATTCCCGGATGCTCTAGGGAATGGGGACTGCAAAACTCGGCTACAGCGGGACATTGAACGTCCATTCACCTGGACGGAAGTTAGTACCTGTTACGGCAAACAGGACGAGGACGAGCATAGCACTTACCATTCTTCAGGTTCTCGGCGGTATCACTAAGTAGGATTACTCTCCGCTTCTGGCAATATGCTGTCTTGTCAAGAATGTCGACCTTCAAAGAAGCGAGCTCCGATACAGGCTTCTCAAACATCTCACTCAGACTTTCAACAGCCAGCTCCAAATCCTTCTGGTTGTCTTCGAAGATCTCTGTAAGATTATTTCGCGCGAGATAGTAAGCAAAAGCGTACGTCCACTTCAGGGTCTGCCGGCACTGTTGAAGGGCCTGGGACGCAGTGTCCAGGAACTGGACCTCGATCCACGACATTCCAGACTGGGACTGTAGACTCGTCATCTTCTTCTCGGTCTTGAGGTAAAGATCCTTATCGAGCTTGGCAGATTGCTCGTGGTTTGCGTATCGGTTGTAATAATGGAGGTACCGTTCTAACGACTGTCTCGATCTGGCCTGGGCATCGCGAGCTTCGGATCCTGATTTTTCCTCGTACCGATTGCAGTTGTACCAGCTGGTTCCGTGCTCCGACCAGAGGCCCATGCACATCCAGCAGAACTCATGCTTGCATTTTCGGCATGTCATGTGGTTGCAGCCCCCGTTCTTCTCAATGGTGGAGTGGCATTTCGGACACTCTTTTGTGTTGGCTGAGATCCAGTTCGCGGTTTCAGAGTCATCCTCACACTTCTTGAGCCACATTTTGACCAACGAGCAAGGCGGCGGTTGGTGATCATTGAGAGTGCAACCGAAGCAGAAGCTATGCCTGCACGCACAATGCACCGTCGGCACAATCTTCTTAAGATCTCTTTGCTTGACAGGGCAGTCAATCGCGTACTCGCAGTTGGGAGCGGGACACCACTTCAAGTTCTCCTTGTCGTCGACATAAGTTCGAGTGAGAAGAATCTGATATCTGCAGCAGGGTGGTCAGTATCACTTATCATCCGAAAACTGCGAGCGATGGAAACATACCGGTCCTTGAGATCATCTGTGACAAGCAAGCCCAGAGACTTGGAATCCACAATACGATGGCAGTTGTCTTGTGGACACTCAATCCTTGCGGCCTCGCCCTCCTCCTTGATTTTCTGCGCTAAATAGTGCCTGTAGCAGTCGACACAGAACCGATGTCCGCACCGCATCGCGTAGGATTCCAGGTCATCACCGTCCTCGCAACAAATCTGGCACGTGAACCCTGGGATGACCTGTGTCTTCGGTGTCCCTTCGAAGCTTGTGCCAAGACCTGCCTCCTCAAGTATCTCCTCCGGACGATCCATGTAGTTCTCTATCAACTTCTCCCGGTTCCATCTAGCAAATCGTAGCAGGATCGCAGAAGACTCTGGAGGGAGTCCTAGTATGGCCGAAACCTCGTTGATCTGCACATTCTGCTCCGCCTCAATATCTTCTGGACTTAATACCCTGAAGTCGACTTCGTAAGGCTTCTTGGTCTCCTTCACGATGTCCTTATCGTTCGAAAACCCTCCATCGAAGTCGTCTCCGAAATCTGTAGCAAGCAACCAGGGTCAGCAGGTATTCTACGACCGAACATAGCCGGATCATCTTACCTTCTCCCAAGCTCTCATCATCACTACCCTGGGTATCTAGGAAATCCTGGCTGGAGGCATCGCTCATGAAGTCATCGTCTGAATCCATGCTGCCGGCGGTGGTTGCGGGCGTGGCAAGATCCGAAACCCTCTTCCTGAGTGAGACCGGGAAGTTGTCCCCTGCACCCGCTGTCGAGCCTGATGTCTTATCCTTGTCCTCCGCCTCGTTTGTCCGACGAAGTTTGCTAGACGAACGCTGCCCCGCAGTGTTTCGTGATGCGTCGGAAGCAGGAGTTGCGGCGCTGACCTCGTTGTCCTCGATCGCCGCCTCGAGCGCCTTCCTCTTCCTCGTTTGAGGAGGCGTGGTGACGGCTGATGGGGGACCGTGGCAAGGTGGCCGATATGTGCTGAATCGGAAAAAGGAAGACCTCGAGACGGATGTCGAGACCTTCTTCCTCCAAACAACACACAGTCACAGCACACCAAGAATGATCCCGGTCTGGGTATAATAAGAACGAACGGATCGACCAGACGAGTAGAGCCGACTGGGAAGGCTTCTGCTCGTCGTCTTCTCTCAGGAAGCCGGAGTCTGTCGTTGATGTTCAGATAAGCGGAGGGCAAGTGATGGATCGTCCGGGAAAGTACCGCCACTCTAACCTGGGTTTGGCACTGCGTCAAACTTTGGTCTCGAGCGGGATCGCGATTGGCTCGAGTAGATCCTGCAGACCTCGGGAGAGACGAATACTGCTGGGAAGAAAGAGGGCTTGAGATGTTGACGGATGATGGGAACTACCGTCGACTTCTAGTGACTCCTGACTTCTGGGAGTTGTTCTATCACCTCTGATGATAGGCAGGAGATGTGGAGCGGTCAGAGTCGTGTTCGGCGGCGGCTCTTAGACAACAATAATAGTGGGACAGAGGGCCGGGTACGGGAGGGAGAGAGCCAGTGGTTAGGCGGTACCTGTCGCTGCTAGAGAAGATGATGTCAATAGGTAGCGAAATCACTTTAGATGGAGATAAGGATGGGCAGTTTCTGGGAAGAACAAGGTATTCACAGAGCGAGAGACTGAAAAACTCACTGAAATTCAGGAACACAAGGATGAGATCGAAGTTCTACAGTAAGTCAGCCAGAAGCTGAACTTCAGGTCGTGCAAGCGAAGAAGATGTGGCGGAGAGCGTGACAGGCGCGGATGACCTGGTGGGGACCAGTATCGTTACCGTATCAGCCTTATTTTTATTGTCGGTTCCCATGTCTCTATAAGCCGAAAAAAGGAGGCCAGGAGGACTTGATGGTATGCTATCTTACGTATCCCCTTAACACGCCATATCATGAAATCTTCTATCTTCCCTCTGCTTGTTGTCTGAGCGAATGTCTTGGAAAATATGAGTTTCGATCCGGTACAGATGCTTACTGAACACCGACAGGAGCATATACTCTCATGAAGTGTAGGTCTCCAGCAATGAGATATTTTTTTCAACCCAGTATAGGTGAAATAGCTCTACTAATAACTAAAGAAATACTACAGAGAAATGTGCTGTTTCCAGTTATGGTCGAACTGTCCCAGATTCTGAAACGAGCATCACAGGAAATCGATCATGACTCGACCAGTCTGTTGATGAGGGAGAAGTCACGCATCAGATTCGACCTTGAATCGTCACTTTCGAATGACTCTCTGGCTGGTGGGATCAATGGCGGAGAAGACATCCTGCTGGAGCCCGATGTTTGGAACAGTCATTTCCTGGCAGCGTTGCTGAGCCAAGAGCATCCAAATCCAACTCGAACAAATGCCCTTGCTAATCTTTTAGATCCTAATATTCTGGAAGATTTTGCAGCCGGGGGTACAGCAGAATATGCGCAAACAGTCACCTCCATAGAGACTAGAGATCCAATTGATCCTACACTTGGCAGAGGGGAAGGACAAGGCATGGATGAGCCCGGAGTCATTACCCCAGGAGAGGATGCTTTTCGTGGAGGGTTACCACAGCAGTTTAATTACGGTTTATTCGATAGCGGTTTTTGCCAGATGTGAAATAGAATTATCTGATGAAACTAAAGCAGATCAATTGCATAGTAAGGCTACAGTCATTCTTTATTTCAATGCTTGAGATCCTCCGTCCACACATAATCGACCATCAAACTGCTCTTGACTCCAAAGACGGTGTCGCTAGTAATGTATTCACTGTCTCTGGTGTAGAGCACCGTGATGAGCTTTTCGTATGACGGGTGGAGGATCATGAAGTACTATGCTCAGCAACCAGGTTAGATCGATCTGGGAATCTAATACATGCGATTAAGCTTGCGCAGGAGGGCTCCCACAGGCCCATCATTCGCGATGGGATACGGCACTGGTCGAACACACGAGAAATAAAACGCTCCGTTTTTATCGGAGTACAGCTTTCCTCTGCAATCTGGACCGTCCTTATCAATGTATTGTATTCGACATCGTAGGTTCCGTTGCCATCCGTCTCCCACACGTCGATCAACGCCTTGTCCGCTAGGTTTCCATCAAGATCCTTGATGGTTCCACAGACCAGCATCGCTTCTCCGGGAGTACCGTCAGATGTGACGGAGTCGCCTAGCTCGAAGAGATGCGCGTCATCATTGTGGAATGGGCCCGGGAGAGAAGACTCCGTTGCGCCAGGCACGGCTGGGTGCGAGATGGAATCGACGAGGGTTGATATTCCCAGGATATCTGAGAGGAGGACGATAACATACACTGGTCAAAAACTTCCACATCGAAGGTAAGCCCAACATCACGAATGAAGTCATGCGATGCTCTAATGAACTTGGTGATAAGATACTGCAGTCGAGGATTGTCGGATAGGTTCGAATTGACAGCGATAACATTCTCCATGATCTTGTCGACCGTCAGGTCTAGCACGGGGGCGGCTTTGACATGTTGCTGTAAGTGTTGTTCAGACCATTTCTTGCGAGTCGCCTCGCTGACGGTGAATGTTGTAGGGGCATGGCGAAGGGATAAGAAGAAGACTATACTATAGTTTGGGACTTCTCTGATTGAATAGAGAATTGGACCTCGATGATCTGGGGATTAGATCCTCCGAATGCCCCTGTCCTTATGTCCACCGCTTCAAATCATTCATCTATCCTCCATCCTCTACTATTGTCCCGATATACAGGACGTCGTTTGACCTCCGAACTGGTCTATCATAATGGGAGAAAAATACGAATTCCCCGCATCTCCGCAATATGAATATCGCTCAGAGGAGAAGGGTTATAGGAGCCGGATGATCCGCAGGACATCCGACGGACCGACGGGACGGGAGGAACTCGTGGGGATGTATCTGGCATTGATCCTCCAACGACGAGATTGTCACAAGGCCAATACGAATTGACTATGCCAATGAGGCACTGACGTTGGGCGTATTGGATGTCATAAAGGGGCCGGAGCTGGGTGCAGGTACAATGGCACATCGAGGGCGTCTCGATAGATACGGTCCCTCGACCATCATCCGAATTGCTGTTCCATCTTGACCCATGCAACCATCATGGCAGATTTCCCCCGCGCCTGCATAAGCGAAAGCTCCGACCACAGAGATAAGCAGCCTGAGCTTTCTAGGGTATTCAAGCATCGGGCAGCGTCGACCTGCCGACATTATCAGTTACTCGTCTCATTTCAGGATACGACTGATCGATCCCGGGGGTAAAGGAGAGACAAACGAACATGTCATCCCCAACGTTCAAGGTCCTGATTGCGGGGGGTAGCCTAGTCGGGCTCACTCTTGCGTTGGCCCTGGAGAAGGCCGAGATTGAGTGGGAATTATTTGAAAAGGGCGAGATTGCTCCACAATTGGGAGCGTCGATTGGATTTCATCCCCCGTCACTCCGCCTTCTCGATCAACTTGGAGTATGGGAAGATATGAAAAAGATCGTTATTCCCCTGGAGCGCCGCCTGCATTTCGATGGTAATGGTAGATGCTTTGAGGACTCATATGTCTTGAAAGAGGTCTCCAAGATGTGTGTATGCCTCACGATCATCTTTTTCAGAGAAACTAATAATATCATCCATAGTCTCGGACGACCAGTCATCTTCGCCGAACGACGCAAAGTTCTCGAGGTTATATATAGCCACATTCAACATAAAGACTGGGTCCATAACCGCACGGCTGTTGTGGGGTATGAAGAGACTGAGCAGAATATCACAATAACAACAGGAGATGGAAAATCATATCAGGGAAGCATTTTGATAGGGGCGGATGGAATTCACAGCCATATAAAATCACTTATGGCAGAAAAGATCAGTTCTACAAACATAGCTCTTGCCCAGGATATCCGTGAAGGTAAAATCTCTCTGGGGGGGG